>JAQGBH010006599.1:0-12230 GCA_034698265.1 Sminthurinus aureus | reverse complement strand
AATGTGTAATTAATCAAAACCCACTGAACAACTGACATATTAATTTTCAATAAAGTTGTTTTAATATTTATTCCTAATTCTTATTCATTCATTCATTCATTCATTCATATTCACAGCAAATACACAAATTTCATGATCCTGATTACATTTTACACAAGTTATTTTAAACAAAATACACTAGGATGTTTGAGCTTTGAGCTTTGAGAACTGTGAGTCGGATTAAGTAAAGGCTCAAGCGTCGAGCGTCGAGTCGATGCAACGTCAAATTAACAAATAAATTAACAAACTCTGGTCTATTTCTATGGCAACAGCAATAATATTTGAATAATTTAATACGCGAGAACGAGACTGGTGATTTGTTGGACAACAAATTCCACAAAATTGGGACAGGTCATCCGCTCCATTTTGTAAACGCCATCTTTTACTCCGAGCCACGGGATTGCCAACAGACACTTTTTCATGCATTTTATCTCATCCCACGTTGGATTCTGATTCTGATTTTGATTTTGATTTCGCCTTTTAATTTTGTACGACATTTGACGGATTTCCCTTTTGAGCTGTTGGACTTTCTCTGGGATTTCGTAGGTCCTTCCAAAAACCACATTGTACACGAGGAATCCTTCGAAGAACAAGAGGCCAAAAACTGCAGCATACGGCAAATTTTCCACTTCAATCATTTTTATCAAGCCAAAACCGCCGAAAATCGATGCTGATAGAGCAACGAGCTTGCCATTGTAGACCACCTGCGAAAAACTCGTATTAAAATATCGTGTCCAGATGTGAACAAGTCGGAGGCTTTTGAGCGCTCTCGAAACTTGATTCTTTTCCAACACCAAATCCGAATCCGAATTGTCCCGCGCTCCTGCATCTTTTTGCTCTCGTGTCAAATGTTTGATGGTAAGTTGAGTTTCCTCCTGAATTCGATGCATCCCGAAGAACAAGTAGAACGCCAGGTAGGAAATCATGACGTAATAGGTGAAAATGATAGAGTCAAAGAGGACGACAGAGAAAAAAGCCAGAGAAAATCTGGATTCAGCCGGAACTCGAGAAACGAGCAGAAGTGGAAAGGACGGATCAACAATCGACATGAGCGGAATCATCCCAGTGAGCGGGAACAGAAAAAATGGAAGATGAATCATCAAAAGCTCTTTTGGAGTGTGAGATCCAAATCCGAATTTCCATGGACAGTTTTCAGTCAGATTTGTTTTCCTCTTTTCCTCCGGCTCTAAAACAAAAACCAAAAACATAAATGTAGTGTTTTATACAGGAACAAAACGTCACTACACCCAAATTCAAAAGGGAAACATTGATTTTTGACTGAATACGATGAATTTTAGACAAGAATCTTTGAGACAATTGTCAAAATTTAAGCCATGGTTTGGGAATCACAAATGGAAATTTACCGTCGTCCAGATATTTGAAAACCGAGTTGAGAAACACGGCGGCGTGCTGTCTCGTGGCAAATATCAGATAAACGGATGAACGCATGATAACGGTGGCACAGGTCGAGAAACAGATCATCAGCGTCATCCTGCCCAATTCCTTCTCTCTGTCTCCAGTCAATACATAATGAACTGTTGACAAAATGAAACCCAAGGTGCGAATCAGAGCGAGAAGAAACCAGCCAAAACAAATCCCGTTTTCCCACCACTTTCCGTGACCCGCTCCAACTCGAGGGTAATTTTTTGAGCTCGGATCAACTCTAAAAGGACTCATTTGTATCCAAGAAATGAAATAAATGGCCAAAAAATTGTACTTTAAATCACTTTTGCTGTAACTTTGCTCGTCGTCATGGAGAAAAGCGGGAAGAACACCAACTTCAACATCAAGATCAACACGAAATTCAACGTTTGGAGTTTCCTCATCCTCCACTTGGCAAATTTCATCCAGATTTGTCTGTACTTGATCCTTCTTATTTTGTGAAATATTCAGTACTCGAATTTTTGAAACAGGCTGAAGCTCCATTTCCATCGGCATTAGAATTTTTGCGTTTTGATTCTCTTTCTCCATCTTGTCCTTGGATTTATTTGAGCCAAATACTGAAAATCAAAATTCAAAATGGCGGAAATTTAACGATGGAAATAATAGAAAACAAGGAAGCGACGACTTAATAAACTCTTGATCAATTTGACTGTGTTCGGGTTCAGATTTAGAGTTGAATTTGGATCGTACTGAAGAAGAACAGTGCAAAATGTACATAGAAGAATGTACAAGGTTTGGCCACGTAAACTCAACTCGGGAATTTTGTGTTTTGCGTGTACACTTTTGTTTCTAGGCAACCACCTGGAACCCGGAAACTCAAAGTTAGTCCAACCCGGAAGGAAACTACGTCGTTCCACTAGCAATGCTCTACTTTCTGGTTTCTCCTGAGATAGCACGACCAATTAATTAGTTTATCTGTGATTAAATCAAGCACTCACAATTAACTCGCCGCTCCATGTTCACAATTCTCCGCTAAAGCATTTGCTCAATGTTTAATGTTCAACATCCAATTCTGATAATGGACTGATTCTCTTAGTTGTTAGCTCAGCTTACTTGCTAATCGCTAATTGACCATCCAATTGGTGAATTTTCAATCCTTGCCTTTTTTGGAGTGAACCCCTATTGTCATTTTACAAAGGGAAAGCTCAAATTATCCTGTGTTGCTCATTGTTCATTGTTCATGCTTACCTTAAAATGTTTCCTACGTACAGACAAAATTGGCATGAAATAAAAGGAGTGGCGTCAGAGTTCAGCCTTCAATTTTTCTATAGATGGTTTCACAGTTTTGAAATTCAAAGAAAGTGACTCTAGGGTGCATTCGCCAAGATCCCTACATAAAATTCAGTCGGCGTTTTCTTGACCAGATCCCTGATTTTAAGACCAAAATCAGGGATCTGGACCCGAAATCTCCAATTTTGTCAGCCCACTCTAAACTATATAGGACGTTCGGTCATTTCATTGCGGTTTCGGACGGTCATATTGAAAAAATTCCCATGTCCAATGTCTTCCATTTGATTCACTTTACAGTCTTTTTGTCTGGTATGAACTGTCAAATAAATGTTTAGTCAATTCCCATTTTCTCACAAACTGCTTCTCGAAATAATCGCAATTGTGATCTTTTTGACCCAAGTGAATTTTCTTTTGAACTACCAAATTGGATTTTTGAGTAAAGGAGTTTTGACAAATTTTGCAACCAAAAGCTTTTCTCCCAGTGTGAATAACTTGATGAATTTTCTTGGCGGAATCGCTCCTAAATTTTTTGTTGCAGTACAAACACTCACAATACATTGTTCTCGGTCTCGTCTTTTCTTTTCTCGTCTTTCACAAACAAACAGCTGAAACCGTATTGTGATCTTTGGGTTATCACCATTTATTTATAACCAAAGGCGGTAGAGGAAAACTTGTACTCACAAATGCAGAAATTCTTTGGCATGGAAATTGGAAATGACATTCCTATACCTGAAATAATTATCATTTTGTTCAATCGACGTTGAACTCGAGCAAAAAAAAATATTTTTATTTTCATAGAGTGGAATTCATTTCAATGAGCCCGCACCAAATTCAAACCAAATCAGCTGTTCAATCTTGAATTTTGGATTTTGGATTTTGTGTTTTTATATTCTGGATTCTGGAAAATTCTTAATTGTTTTCTCAATTTGATATCAATTACAGTTAGCAATCATCAATCGTCAGTGGATTTTAGGCATAAAATTATCAGCCCGTTGAAGCACCTGAATTTTAAAGTTGATTATTGATCTAGAAGTCAAAGCCCAGCAAAACTAAAGTAAGCAAAATACGTCAAACATTTTTTGTGTAATTCTTATTTCTCACTTTTATAAAAATAGTTGATTCATTTTTTGGGCAATTAGCAGGTGGTTTCGAACTATTTAATGAAATAAATATTTGTCATGTTAAAGTAGGAAGTAGATGAGAATTAACTTTAAACAATGATAAACATATGTATTATGTATTAGATATTGAAAGTGTGTGTAAAAAATTGTCCAATAGCAATTGTAAATTGTAACTTGTTATATTTTGTTGTAGCTGTTGAGATTTGCGATGGAAAAGAAGGATCTGGATCAATTTGAGAGTGATTCATCAAAACCAACAAAAGTAAGACAATTTGATATCATGAAAACCGCATTTCAAGATATTATTAACATTATTCTACAATCGACAACTATTTTTCGTGTGTATTTTTTTTATTAAAAGTAGTATGTAAGAATTCCAATGAAAATCGATAATGTTCATAACTGTGATTCAAAATGTTTCAGAGTGAGGAAATGACAGAAAATGAGGGTCAAGGGAAATCAGCATCATCGTCATCACAGGCAACAATCCAATTTGATTTACAAGCCGTTGGTCATGTTCAGGTAGATATTTTAAATGCTGAGAAATTACAATAATAATAATTATTATTATTGTAATTTCTCAGCATTTACAATAATAATTATTATTATTATTATTACTTTTAACATTCCATTCAAATGCAATGTGATGTATCGCTGTATTTATTTAAAATAATAATATTGATTTTGATCTGGAACTAACTTTACAGAAAGTTGCAGACAAGTTGGAAGGAAGGGAAAATCAAGACAGTTCATTAAAAAAGAAAAAAATGAAGCTTCAAGAAAATGAACAAGTAGAAGATGCAATGGAAACATCTGAAGATGAAAATTCTTTTAATTGGACTTTTGAAAATATGGAGGTGGCTCAAAAAGTATTTTCCATTGAATTGGTAAGATATTTTGCAGCACATTAAACAAATTTTCGTACACATCTAGATCTTTTTTAATTTAAATAATCAATAATAATAATTATTCATTATCCATTTTCTGTCATTCGAAATCTCCTTGTTTATAATTTCTGATACCTTAATTTCTCTGTCTCTAGATTTTAATCAAGATATTTGAAAACCTGCCGGCAAAATCCCTTGTTAATTTTCGGCTCGTGAATAAAACGTGGGAAAAAGAGGCAACAAATATTATCATGAAAGGATCCAAAACTGTGTTGCGGTTTCGAAAGGGCCCAAAGGTTGTTAATAATCATAATTTCAGTGAATTGAACGAGTGTATCAGAAAATCTCGACGATTTCCTTGCAGCTATTTTGATTTGAAACAAGTTGTGTTGGATGTTAAAGGCTTGAATAAATTTTTCACTCTTCATGGATCGGAAGTGAAACGTCTCGAGTTGAGTTTCTATTCAAAACTAAAAGGAAATGAAGGTGGCGTTTCAAAATTTGAACATGTTCTCCTCAATCAAGTACCAAATATTGAAGTGTTCCGTATTCGTATTCGTACTTTCTATGGAACGTTTGAGAATCCAACTAAAACTCGTTTGTTCCCGGAAAACTCGGTTCTTGCTCATCTCAAGTCCTTCACATATTGTGATTTTTTCTTCGCTTCCGAGATAATTCGAGTGTCTCCAAATCTGAAGCAAGTTTTTATTGAAGATTCCTCTTTGAATGGAATTGAAGCTCTCAAGTCAATGAACAAAGTTCCTGCTCTAAAGCAAGTTTGTATTACAAAAGATTACAAAAATCTTGGTCTTCTTGAACTGTTAGCTGATGAAACTCCAAAACCTTTAGGTATTGTTCTCAAGCCATGCCATAATTTTCAAAGGCAAAGCGAGCTTCTCGACAATCGATTTGCAAATGCTCTATCAAAAATTTTGCGCTCGAGCAAAGAAACAATGGTTCACATGGAACTTTGTCTTCATCTCGACTTTTTCAAGGGTGTGAAATGGCCAAGGCTTAAAAATGTTCGGGGTCTGGTAATACAGTCTGGTGATCGCGACAGGATTGATATTCAGCCCAACTTCATTGCGTTTGTGTTTCCAAATATTTGGAAATTACAAAATTTTGGAACACACGTGCCATCACTTTTTAACTCTGACACTCCTTTGGCTCATCTCAAAGAATGTGTATTACATCAAGACAAAATTTTGAATCTGGACAATTTGGCTTCATTTGCTCCAAATTTAACAAAACTTCAGGTTCGCTATATTCAAGATCTTCATGGAATTGCCAATTCTCTTTGGGCTTGCTCTGGACTCAAATATCTCGAACTTGAATTTTTTGCTGCAACTAATTCATTTCCTCATGTCGACATGGCTTTTACCGGACTCGAGGAAGAAATGGTGAGGAAACTTCATGAGGATCCAGATTTTTTCAATGAGATGAAAAAGAAAAAGAAGGTTTCTCGACCTAATTCGTCTATTTTGAATTGTCCAGGTAACTTTCGTTCCTTCAATCTCAATCCATTTTTCTTTCTTTTTGTTTTACTATTTCATTTCAATTTATATTTCATGTTGCAAGTTGGGACGATGATAAAATAGATTAAACTTTTACGCTTTTGTGTTTCTTGTGCTTCTGGTGTAGATCTTACATTCTTGAAAATTTTGTTCAACATTAAAGGAGCAAATGATCAACAGCCGGATTCTTTGATTACAGCCGTAACCACCGAATTTGGATTTAAAATGCTGGACAAGTTGATTGTTGAAATCTCCACACGACATTGTAAGGGAGTTAATTTTAAAATTTCATTATTCATTTTGACACATTTTTATTTGTATTCTCTATTAATCTTTTATAACTTTTTTTGCCTGATTTGCTCTACAAATCTTTTAGCTTTTAAATTTTTATATTGATGTCCTTAAATTTTGATAATTTCAGCTACGATGGACTGCATTGACTCTCGCTTTGAAAACTCAAATTGAATGACGGATTAATTTTGTACTGTGAAACTACATCTAAACATTTACAATTCTTTTTACCATGAACTTCAAAAGTATCACAATACAAAATACATCATTTAATTTTAAATCATTGGCATTTGGATGGATTTTACTTCAAGTTTTTTTAAATACCTAATTTCATAAAATCAAAGTAGGTTTGGGTTTTGTACCTTGATAAAATCATTCTTATTATAGTTTTACTTCACTCTGCTAATTATTTTCTATATATAAATGAACTCTTCTGAATCCAAACCGTAATGTACTTTTCCTATTTACAATTGTATTTTAGTTTTTAATCTTTCGTTTCAAAATGCACGTTTACTGGTCACACTAACAATAATAATAAAAATTTTAAATTATTATTAATTATTATATCTTTAGCATTGGGACGATAATGGAAATTCTCAAAAATTCTAGGTTTCGGGTTCTATGGATATATGTACTCTTTGTTAAATTTTTGGGAAATTCTACTATATAATATATAATCATTGTAATTATTATTATTATTATTATTATTACTAAAAATTTTAAAGTAATATTCAATAATGAATCACTAATCAAATTCATATTTTTGACAACGTTATAATAAGTTCCACCATGAAAATAATTATAATAAAGAATAACTGAATAAATTCAACTTGTATCATGGAATAAATTTTACACCAATAAATGTTATCTTTTAAAAGTTTTGTGTTTTGTCTATGAAATGTGCAACGTTGAAGCAAAAATTCATCCCATTTAATTCCAGGTTTTCATAACAATATTATTACTAACGAGTAACAACGCCCGTCAAATGACTTGAGAACATAATCTCAGATCCCGAATGTTGTAGGCAGATTACTAATCTGCCTACAAAATTCAAAATTTGTATCCAATGGGTCGATCTACAGCGGAGCAAATCTATAACCCGCGCAACTCGAGAAATTAGATTTAGTTTTCACTTGATCAACTCACAATTAGACATGACCTAGCGCATTCTAACAAGTACATTCTGCGTAGGGTGCCGATGGTTTTGCGGCACCCGACGGACCATGCTAAAATTTAAATGTTCCAGCTCTTACGCCACAAGATATGAAAATAAATATGCAAATACAATGTAAACAATGCAATTCAACAAACAACCCAAGGCTTAAAAGTTGACATAAGATTTTCCAAAAGTAACTTTTAATCTAGTTTTCCAACACCACTGATTCAATGATTGTTAATTTAATAACCTAGAACGAGACTGCTGATTTGTTGGATGGCAAACTCTAGAAAATTGGCGCAGGTCATCCGCTCCATTTTGTAAACGCCATCTTTTACTCCGAGCCATGGAATTGACCTCAGAAATTTTTCCATGTATTTTATATCATCTCTTGTTCCATTTTGATTTGGATTTGGCCCTTTGGATTTCATTTTGTAAGACAGTTGACGGATTTCTCTTTTGAGCTCCTGGACTTTCTCTGGTATTTCGTAGGCCTTGCCAAAAACCACATTGTACGGAATAATTCCTTCGAGGAACAAAAGACCAAGAGCTGCAGCATACGGCCAATTTTCCACTTGAATCATTTTGATGAAACCGAATCCAGCGAAAATTGCTGCTGACAGAGAGTTTAGTTTGGCACCGTAGACAAAACTCGAGTAACTCGCGTTGAAAAATTGTGTCCAGATGTGGAGCAATCGGAGACGTTTGAGAGCCTTCAAAATGTTAATCCTTTCCAAATGCTCTTGCTCTCCAGGACCGTTTGGCTCTCGGGTCAAATGTTTGATGGTGAGTCCAGCCTCCTCTTGAATTCGATGCATCCCGATGAAAAAGTAGAACATCATGTGACAGATCGTCATGTAGTATGTAAAAACAATAAAGTCAAAGAGAGCGACCAAGAAAAAACCCAGAGAGAATCTGGATTCAGGCGGAAGGAGAGAAACAAGAAGAAGTGGAAATGACGGATCAACAATCGACATGAGCGGAATTATCCCGCAGATCGGCCACAGAAGAATTGGATAGTGAATCATCAAAAGCTCGATTAGGGTGTGAGATCCAAATCCAAATCTAAATTTCCATGGACCATTTTTGGCCGAGTTTGTGTTCGCCGTTTCCTCCTGCATCCACTTTGGCGTCGGCGTCGGCTCTGCAAAAACAATCAAAACACAAGTTTATACCAAACAAAATGTAGACGAGTAAAAAATCAATGAATTTGCTGTTTGCATTTTACATGCTACACAATTTTAAAATGTAAGCCGCAAATCGGCAATCATGAATCAAAATCAGTATTATTTACCGTCGTCGAGATACTTGAAAACAGAATTAGCAAGCAGACTCGTGTGCTGAATCGGGCTGAGCATGAAACGCGTCATAGAATACATGAGCACAGTTGCGCAGGTTGTGAGACAGATCATCAGCGTCATCCTGCCCAATTCCTCCTTCGCGTCTCCAGTCACTACAAAATGAACCGTTGACAAAACGAAAGCGAGGGTGCGCATCACCCCGAGCAAAAACCAGCCAAAGGAAATCATGTTTTTCCACCACTTTCCGTGACCCACTTGAACTCGAGGGTAATTTTTTGAGTTCGGGTCAACTCCAAAAGGACTCATTTTTATCCAGGACATGAAATAAGTGATCGAGAAATTGTAGCTCAAATCCTCTTTTCTGTATCTTCGCTTTGGGTCGTAGAGGAAAGCGGGCAAAACTTCAGCGTCAACATCAAAATCAGTATTTTGATGAATAGTTTTCTCACCCTCAAATAGACAAATTTCATCCAGATTCCTCTGCGCCTCATCCTTCGTTTTCTGGGAAACTTGAACTGATGGAATTTTTGAAACTGGCTCAAACTCCATTTCTATTTCCATCCGCGTCCGCCTTTTCCCATTCCGGTTTCCGTTCTCCATCTCTAACTTCAATTTTGTAGGTTTCTGCTAGATATTTGAATTAATTTAGTCCGGGAACTGGAATTCAAAATTTAAAACTGGTGAGAATTTCACAATGTCAACAGTTTTTTCTGGGCGCTCAAGACGTGTAATTCAACCAGAAAACGGGGGGAAAATTATTTATTTCCTTAGATTTTTTTTGCTTAATCCTTGAATTCTTGTACTGACAACAGAAAAAACTAAGCGCATAATCAGACTATTAGTAATTCTGTGTAATTTTTGCCACTTGAGCGATGACTGCTATATATAAATTAATTTATATGCTTGGCTGTGCTTCAAAACCCTGTTCGCTAAACCTACCGCTCCCCAAAAATTAGTTGAGCACAATTTAATGGCTGAGTTTGTGCATTTCAAGTTTTGCACACAAAGTCTACGATAAACGTTCTATCAATTGATAACAAAATCCGTTCTGACCAGCCAATTTTAATACTTTTTATTTGCTGTGGAAAGTTGAGATGCCTAAAACTACAGCAAATTTACCCTGGTTTACCCGGTTAATGGTTTGATGTTTTAACTCTTTGAAAATTGGGAGCTTATTTGTTCTGTGAGTTGAGCTGAGTCAAGTTGAGCTGAGGAATGAGCAAGAAATAGGAGAAACGGGCGACGAAATGTCTCGGTGGAAATCGATATCAACTTTGACATTGCAGACAGTTCCGGTTCCAGTTTGGTGGTCTGTTTTATGACGTTGTACTCATTCACATAACTTCTGAGCTCTCGAAGGACTGTTCCAGAAACTGCGGAGTTACAAAGTAACGTCAATAAATAATGAGAGCAAAACCTTAGAAGCGGAATTTAATTTACGCGAGTCGTTTCTCTCCGTTTTACTGTTCGGTTTGCACCGCCAAGTCGAGGAATAGTTTCATGTCACGTTGCATAGAACGTGAAGAGGGAACAGAAACGAGCAATCGACGTGTATTTCGTAGTTTGATACTCAATACTCGATGCTCAATGTTTTGCGCAGAAAATGAAAAGGACGGCGAAAGGGAAGAGAGAAATTTCCTTTTAGAATGCTCATGTTTTATTCAGGTGTTTGTTTTTCTCTTGCAAAACTTGTCCATTTACGAGCTTCCGCTTTATTCAACTCCTTTTGTGTTTGTGTGTCCGAGGTAAGAAAACTAATCAACCGAGTTGAGTTGACGTAAGTTGTTTTCGTCTAACCGTCCATCCGCCTTGTTCCTATGCTAATGAAAATACATGGAACAAATAGTGTACCCATTCACATAACTTCTGAGCTCTCGACGGACTATTCCAGAAATTCCCGAGTTACAAAAACACGTCAATAAATGATGAGAACAAAATCTTTCCGTGTCAACATTTTCAAGCTGTTTTTCTTATTTTTCTAGAATCTATTCTAGATTTGAGATTTTAGATTTTGACTTGGAATTTGAACAGGATGTTTTGCTTCACCTTGCAGAAAATACTTAGAATGCACAAAGAGTTAACGTTGAGTTTAGGTGTGAAGATTGTGAGTTTGTCTGTTTCTGTTGTACGCTGGTTGCCTTGAACAGTGAAAACTGAACAGTGAAAAGTGCTTAGACTGAGCCTTGAGCATTATATTTCGTGTTGCGTAAACGAGGACTTAGAGCTTTTAATTAGAGAGATTTCTCATGTTAACGGAAATGTATTATTCAGCTGTTTACTGTTTACTGTTTGTTTGGCGGAAAAGTGAGGATAAATTGTTAATGCAGCACAAGACTCACTTACCATTCCATCAAACTGTACTGTGCCTTTGAATATTAAGTATGTTATTGTGGATTGTGGAGAAGAGTGAAAAACACTGTCAACTGTTGTTTTAGCAGGAAATGATAAACAAGTCGAGACTCGAGTGCTCTTTGATGTTCTCTAAAGCGTTTTTGTGTTTTTCTTCAGTTAAATAATCCACAGCAACATATTTTACTATTTAGTAACAAATGTCTCTGTTTGGTTTTTCATTCAACAACATTGCTTCGTTTCTTAGCCAAATATGAACATTTTTGGCTCGGATAAACCGAAATGATTAAAGTGCACATAAAAAAATCCCTGTTGCACAGGAGCTTACGGAATTGAACGGTTTTTAAAAAACATTCACATAAAATCATTCGCATACACATATCTAATTTGGCATGCTTTTAAAGCAAAATAATCAAGTAGTCTAAGTGCTTTGAGGTGTTGCTATTTTGGTTTAAAGGCACCTAATGCATACAGCGAAAGCATTGCAAAAACGGTTCTGGGAGAAATCCTATTTCTTTGTCAAATCTAAACCAAAATTAAAGAGAGTTGGCTCATTTGAAAGATAAATGCATGCACTTGAACGCCTACCTTATTTAAAATTATAATTGAATTTTAAGTTAGTTAAAACTTCAATTAAAATTGATACTTTTTAAAAAGGAAATGATTTTTTAAAAATCATTTTTAAATATTACAATCGTAATATTTATTATCAACATTTTTAAGTAGGTAGGCACTCTTCTACAGAACATTGCCGATTTTTTGAGCCCACTTTTGTCAATTAAAGTTTAATATTTAAAAAGTTATTAAATTTAATAATAATTCAGTGGATTTTGGGGTCTACGAATGTACATGATGAACATTCAAACGGAGCGCAACACATGAGACATCTCGTGTCAGAG
>JAQGBH010006598.1:0-12231 GCA_034698265.1 Sminthurinus aureus | reverse complement strand
AAAATGTGCACAGACGGACAGACAGACAGACAGACACGACGATTCCAATACTCTGCTTCGCATCGTAAAAACGAATACGAAATCCGTACCGAAGAGGAAGTATACAAAGAAGTACAAGAGAGAGAAAAATAATAAAGAATATACTTTTATAATATGTTGTACTGTGTGTGGTGTATGGTGCATATTTACTTACCTATTATATTCAAGTATAAATTGATACACCGGATTAAAGAGAGATGGAACCAAAAATCAAAAGAGTGAAGATGATCACAATTTTACATTACTTTTTGAGTCCATATTTATTCTTGATTCTATAGATGTGTTCTACATATTGGTGTAACAAAGGCAAGCCGAGAGCCAAAATATAGCGGCTGTTGTAATAATTATGTGTTTTGTCTATGCCTCTTTGCTCCATGCTCCACATTATGTAAATACGTCACTTGACGAAAATGAGGAGTAAACTTGAGGCTGAGACACCACGCTAATAATATTTGTATTGTGTGGAACTATAAGATATGCACGTTATTAAAATATATGTAGAATGCAGAATGTGTCTATATCCGGATCCGGGTGCATCATGTCTTGCCCGACACATTCTGTGTTCTGTGTAGTAGGCAGTATGATATATCTTGCATTAAACGCTAAATTATGTCGTTTATTTTCATGACATGGTGAACGTTCAACGGTTTGAACTCAAACAACAACTCAGTGTACAGTGTACATGGTTCTATGTATATCTCATAAACAAAGTGGAGATCATAGCATCATATTGGATATCTATGTATCATATCTGTATATTTATATGCGTATTGTACACACAGCATACACTATCACTATAAGTGGTGAATTTTCCTGAGGACACACTTGTTCATCCAAAACCGTATCTATATACTATACATGTACTATGAACTATGGTACACACTACACACACATATGCTATAATCTATAATATACTTTATTATCCTGCATCGCACATCGTACATCGTACATACATCCATCCATTTTCGATCGATTTCTCTACTTCCTTCCTTCACAACAATCTTCAAGTGGCTCTATTTGCTCATTAAAATAATTTGATTTTACCAAGTTCCAAAGCAGTAAAGCAAAGTTGAGCAGGGAACTTTCATGTTTCATGTCTCTTTCTCCTTCCCTCCGTCAACTACAACTACTTGTACTATCTACTGTCTACTATCTACTTCCACTCTACATTCATCCACTATACTTATTTACATAATATGTATTACACTTATCTCTGTCATCTACTCATCCTCTTACATCATAATCCATATCAGAGTCACGGGTATACTCGTAATATTAATAGTAATAAACTGAAATCCACCACTACTCACTACACACTGTCTCTTTTCAAAAGTATTTTATAATCCCAGTATGCCCATACTCCATATGTACACTCCTCGTTCAAATACAAAATATAATCTCCTTTGTAAAAAAATTTATCCTTATAATATTATTAATAATGATGATGATACTCTTAATACTACACAAAAATACATCCTGTAGCTAGGATACACAATACACAATATGCTCATGATTCATCATGATGATGATGATGTTAGAAGTCTAGCTCACATGTATTTATTTATTAGCTAATATATTTACATGTTTTTTATAAGCTATTATATAAGTTCCTTTGATATGTAATATACCATCTACAGTATATTTGTAACTTTTCCCCAGTGTATTTTGTGTGTAGACTACTGTCTACTGTTCTTATGTATGTACTGTGTACAGTGTATAAGGTACAGGGTATAGGTTGTTGTAAGCAAGTAGACTTAACTTTAGACGAGAATTAAGCGACATAGAAACAGAAGAAAGAGGAGGAGAAGGGAAAAGAAGAGAAAGATGAAAGAAAAAGAAAAGAGGATGAAGAGCAACTTGTTCCATGTGTTGTGACATAAACGCGTAAAAGCAAAGCCTAGACAGAGGAAATGCCTATTAGACATAACAGTTTGAGTAAGTAAGCGTCTATTAAACACAATATGCGCCTACTGAGGAGAAAATTGTTTTCTGCTCTCTTTCTCTTTCTCCCTCACTCTTTCACTCCGTCATCCGTATAAAGTATAAAGCCCCGAGTGTCCACACATATCCGTATACAAATCCCAGATCCGAGGGTACGGCATATGTGTTATACAATATACAGTACACATAGTGCATGCATTGTCTATTGTGTCTAAGATACTTTTGCAGTGTGCACAGATGAGATATCTTAACAGACTTATGAATGTATGTACCTATAATAATGTATAGCAGTCATATTAAGTGGATTCTATATCAACATATCAACATGTGTAAAGAACTAAGTAGCTAAAACACAGTAGACTGTATAGTAGACAGAACAGTTAGCCAATCAACCCAATCAAATCAAGCCTGCAACTCTCCATTTTTTCCATGTTCATAAATATTGAAAAATAAAAAATTATATCAATCGTTTATTAATTTTTACAAAAAAAGCTGTTGAATTTTTTATTTATATTCTTATTCTATATACTTGATTTTTTGCAACATGTAATTAAATACAATATGTTTTAATATGCGGACAACACAGAGTTGTGTGTATAATTGTGCTCAAAACCTAATCAAAATCAAATCTCCACGTAGAGAGTAAATACCGTCTTTAAAAAATCTCAGTGATTCAGTACGCACTTTGACTAGAAACTAAAGACGTGTATTAAACTGTGTTACAAATGTCTACTATATACTATATACTGGCTTTACATACGGTTTCATCCCGGATTTCGGAACACTGAAACAACTGATAAGCGGTACGAGTAGAGAAGTGAAACCAATATACTTGAAACTTGAAATCCACTTGGTCGAGAGTCGAGAGAAAGAGGGGAGATTTCGCTTTTCTTGGCTGGGCTGGGCTGCTTTAGTCTCTTGTGGCATGTTCATTGTTCAGTGTTCAGTGTTGTGGCAGTGGGGATTGACTAAATTACACTAGTAGCCTCCGAAAACCTTTGACGCTAGTTGAGAGATAAACTTTCTATATATTTCCTTTATGTACATTTCTCTAACTCTCTCCACAAGCTACCAGCTGAGACGAACATGACTACTTCTACTTCTATTACTTCTTCCTCTTCTTCTCTGATCTCATCAGAGGCAGACTCTGAAACTGAGAGTTTTGAGATATGAAAAATTCCTACGTTTCTCTCTTTCTCTCTATTTCTACTTCTGCCTTAATTCTTCGTAAACCCGTTTCTTCTTACTCTTCTTCATGATATTATTATTACACACTTAACACAAGTAACGTAACACATTACACAAGTCTCGTCGGTGACGATTCCAGTTTGGTTTTGTGAAAAAATGCAAGAAACCAAAACGGCTTTGTGCACTATTGCTTATAGCAAGAAAAGTACTTATGTCTCGCTGCATCCCTTCACTTTTGCTCTGCGCAGGGATTCTGCATTACCATAAAAGACCAAATAGTAAGCCAGCTTCAAATAGTACGCCCCTTATGGGCTTCAGCATTACGTACATACCAAAGCTTCAAATAGTAGACCAGGTCTACTATTTGGTCTTTTACGGTAACTATAATGTGCACAGAGAAAAGTGAAAGGAAGCAGCGAGACACAAGTACTTTTCTTGCTATAAGCAATAGTGCACAAAGCCTTTTGGTTTCTTGCATTTTTTCACAAAACCAAACTGGAGTCTTCACCGACGGTCTCTAACTTAATTGGAAGTATTTTTTAAAAATTAATTAAGTTTAAATTTCCAATGTTAAACATAGAGGGCGGGAAATTTCTAAAGCCTCTCTCTCCTAATCTAAGGATTGCCGTAAGGGTAATAATTTGGTGGACTTCCACATATTACATAAAATGATCCTTTTTAGCTTTCACGTTCTCTTTTCCAATTTTTAAAATATCCGATTCCACATTCCGATTTCAAATTGCAATTGAAATGGATACTTTGAAACTTCAAATTTTAAACATATTTACGAGAAACTGTACACTGTACGTCCTATATACTTTTTAATATGACAATAGAGCATATTGATAGCTAATTTACTTTTTCCAATTTCCAATAAAACTTGAATCCTCGTTACGTATTGTGTAAAGCATAACTCTTGTTATAATAATATTATTACAAGTATTTTCATTTCCTGGACAAGATTGAAAATGCAGAGCACATGATAAAAAAGATGAGTCTATTTAATATTTTGAAAGAAAAACAAAAGCCTGGTAAAGAAACAATAATATACAAATACAGTGAAAGTCTAACAGAGTGTACATTCGTATTAAATGGATGAAAGATTTCATGTATATATATGGTCCAACTACCAACTACCATATATATATACATGTGTTTGTATGTACGCATGCAGGACAGATGGTAGGGGAAAAGGATAAAAGGGAGAAAGAAAGTTGAGTAGTTGAACAAAGCATTTACAATGTACATTGTGTATAGACCATAGAACATAGAATAGCCTAGCGACGTGAAGAAAGAGCAAAAGAGAGGTTTACCGCGATATGTTGTGGTGGTTCACTGATGCGAGAGCGTTTCCTCCGTTTATTTGGTATAATATCATGAGATCCGTTGGTTTCCGGCTGTCCAGTGAAGGTCAGTGGTGAGGTTGGGATCGCTGGAGCAGGAGCACTACTACTATTTCCGCTAGGCTTGCTTACCAATCTCCTTAGCCACTCACTAAAGAAGCCTGGTGGCGGATTCGCGTTTAAATTTTCCTGTAGGCCTGAGGAGAAAAAAAGCACAAGTACACAACATTTAAATCTATATCGACATCTTTATACAAGTATACACAAGTATACAAGTATATAATATAATCCCATCTCCAATCTTTCTTATACATGTCAGTATACTGTGATCTCTCTGATACATGCATTTATATATTCGTATATATTCGTATATAGATAGCGGAACTGAAAATCTATAAAAATCAAGTCCAATCGTGTGTAATACACATGTATGTATCTCTGTACAAAATTCACAATGTACATCGTATGTGGCGTAGTATGTACATTTAGAGAGATTGAGAAAAAAAGGAATATAGATAAAAGGGGGGGAAAGAACTTAAATGCCAAAAAAACTAGATATGTACACATGTGTATAAAATATAAAGACATTTTGTAGAAAATATGTTGTTTTCAACTTACTCATATAGGACGGCGTAGCGGCCAGAAGCCGAGTCAAAAAGTCAGCATGATGCTTCAATTCCGGTGCTCCAACCATTCCAGCATTACCGATACCGTTACCAGTAGTTCCACCACTACCAGTTGTTCCCCCTCCACTCGCACCCGGGTAACCTCGATTCTCCGCGGCTCCGTTCATGCTTCGCATCTCACTCACTCTTTCACTCACTTACTCTACTGATACTGTATTATTATACAGAGTATTATAATATGTTTGTATGAGTTCCACTCAAATTCCTCGTCTTTTTCACTATACCTACATACTATATACAGAATACAGACATACACACACTTCCGTTTTGGGTACGCTTCTTCAAATTCACTTTTCACGATAAATATGGCAATAGCACTAAAATACTTTCTCTTTTTTTCCCTCCTATTGCACACTTTTTCGTCTTCTCTTTACACAATATAAAAACTTTTCGTGTTTCCTTTTCTACAGGGATGTTTTTCCGCTTTTACTTTTCCTGATCCTTTTTTACAGTTCCTTCCAAATCCACGTCTTGTATTTTGTATTGCTTCTCGACTCGTTCTATAAAAAGAAAATAAAAGGAAAAGAAAAATTTATTTCATTTGTAACAAATTTGTATAGAACGAATTTTTAGCGTAGATAGTGTATCTACATTGTACATTGTTCATGTTTTAATTCTGTAGTCATCTTTGTAAATTCGTATGTATAGTTCAAGTCATGTTTCTTTTAACTGTTACGAGTTACTCAAACAGAATCTTTTGAGTGATTTACAAACCATAAACCATACAATTTTCATAAATTCGGAAATTCAATTAGTCTACATTGGTTACGGGTTACAGGTTATTACATTAAAATTACTATCAGCTTGCTTTTTAAAGCGTAGCAATAATACTCTGTATTCAAGATTCAAGCTTTCAAACAATATTTTGAAAAAAACACATGTTTTCTAGTGTCTTTTTGTGCTTTATTCTTCAAGTTTCAAGTGTAGCATACACTACATGATGAATTTCCAAACTGTGGATGTCTGTACAGTGTACAATGTACAATGAGTAACGAATTTTAATTAGCCATTAGTAATTTCATCACACAGTACGTAATTCCAAGCCTTTTGGATACAGTGGAATAGGGGAATACATTTCAATTATACCTAGAATTTAGGATCTAGAATCTAGGCCTGTGAATTGTGAACAAATGAAAAGTATATGTTCATGTTTTCCCTTCCAGAAAGCAATTACAACTTATTGACATTAGACATTAACTCGTCGGTGGTTGGTTGGCTGGTTGGCTGGCTGGTTAGTTCACTAGAAATTTCTCTTTTATGGAAGTTTGTAAGTGCAGCATGAAATCCGTACGTGCATAATTTATAAAAAGAGTAAATGGCAAATGGTAAATGGAGAAAAGAAAGAATTAAAACTTGAGTAGCTGTTGCCATAATAAATGAGGTACTTTTACATACACAAATGTTCATGCATAAATCAAGAGAAAGAGAAGGAGACTTTTTGTCTGCCTAGAAAATAGAAGAGGAAAAGGATAGAGGGGAAAAAAATGAAAAACGGAGATTTTTATATGTGTAGTAGCTAAGCTCCATTCCAGTTCCCGTCCCATTCCCGTGTTTCCTTCCTTCTTCCTCTTTCGTCTTCAAGAGCTTTTCTCTATTTATGTTTGTACTGCCTACTACCTACATACATGTGTTTATTATTATGATTATACGCTATACAGACTTTTATGCATTAGGTTACGAGTGCATAATATAGCATGTAACATGCAAAAAAGAAGAAGACGAAGAAAGTAGGAAAAATCTACAATTTACACACAATGACTACCACGACAACGACGACAGCAGCGACAACCTAAATCGTAGATTGTACATCTGACTCCAGACTTCAGAAAACTAAACAATGAACGTTCTTTCTCATATATTTAAAATGTATACCATTTCTAAATATGAATAAGCTTTTATACAGTCTACAGTCTACATGTATATTATTATGGAGAGAAAGAAAGCGAGAGAAAGAGAACGAAGAAAAGAAAAGAAGGAGTCGGGTGGCGAATGGAGAAAGAAAGAGAGAAAGAAAGAAAAGAGTGTGATTTCACTTTTGCTCACAATGAAAAATCACCGAATAAATTCCCATTTTTCGACATGCTCCAGGCACAACAGCTCACACACTACACACTGCATACTGCATAGTACATAGATACCATGTGCATATAGAATATAAAGCATAGAGTACAGAGTTTGTAGTCTGTAGACACACAAGCTTCTTCCTTTTCTGCCTTCCATCTTTGAGATAAAAAAGGAGTAGAGCATGAGGAAAAGATATGCATTGAGCATTGAGGAAAATCTCACTTGTGGGGATTAAATAACAGACAATAAAGACGAGGAACCAGAGTCACTACTCTGTTACTCTGTCTCTCCTTTCATAGTTTTATATTATATACTTACGCTTGGTTTGGTTTGGCTTGCCCTGTGTTATGCACACAAGATACTTTTTCATGCATATTCACTATTTGCTATTCACTACTCACTATTCAAGTACAATCTCATATGAACATAAAACATCACGTTGAACGTGTGTGCTTAGACGTGCTTTACGTTACGGAGAACGTAGAACACACACAGTTCTTTATCCTGTATTATCTATATTCTATAAATGTAGACAGTATACATGCGTATGTAATACATACTATCTCTCAGACCCAGAGCAAGGGAGCACAAGAAAATCATTCTAATATTGTATACATATTATGTACGTAAAAGTTTTATATATGGTACATTTAGAAGGATACCTCATGTCTCGTGCCCCGTACAGTAAATACATACACATTCACACATACATATTCATAATGCCATCACATATTTGTCTCTCATGGATTCATCTTTTATTCTCTATTCTCTATATATATGTTTGTATATCCAGAACTTTCTTATAAACAACATGTGTATACGGTATACGTGTCAATGTAGAAAAATCTTGACTCCAGACGGCTTTTATTCCTTTCCTTTCACTATTTCTTTAGTATTTCTTTACATATAATATATACATTCTGTACGAAAAGGAGAAAAAGATACAAAATGAAGTGAATTATAGATACATCATATTGAGCATTGAGCATTGAGCATGTATGAAAAGAACGTCTAATAAAATATATGTATACCATAGAAACTGTGTTACATATTATGCAAAGTAGAATATATAAAGAGCAGAGACTTTTCTTTGCCTTGGCTTTGGATTTGCCCGTACCCTCTCTATTTTTTCCCAGGGAAATGAAAAGAAAAGATGGAAAGGCAAAAGGGACAAAAATTGAAGCGTTCGAGGAAGATGGAAGAGAAAATCATAATTATTACACTCACTCAAACTCTCTAGCCACATTTGCATGCACCTACAATCTACAACGTTCACCATGCATACTCTGTACTTTGTATATGATTGCATTGTACTGGAGTGGTGGCATACATATTACATATGTACGTCTGAATCAGGCAGTCAAAACTTGGTGTCTCCTATATTCTACATTCTAGATTCTTTTTATTATTATTTGTGTGCATGTAATGCATGGAGCATTGAGCATGGATAAATATGCCTTCATTTCTACGTGAGTACGACTTTTTTCAGGACTAAGGCTATTTTCATTTTTCACGCAGTGCAAAATTTAGAGATGAAAAATGTAAAAAAGAAGGTAACGAATTTGCCATCAACTCAACTACCACCTAACAACAACTAATGTATGTAATCCTATGTAATATACGTAATAGAATGGAAGAGCCTGGAAACTTTTTTTTCTTTCACTGCTTTCTCTTTCATTTCTACTCTCTAAATGTAAATGTTTGTAAAGAGTCAGATTGAAGAAGTAGAAGAAGGAGTACAGGAAAATGAAAACGAGTCTTTTATTCTTTCATTTTATTTCTTGTATCTTGCAGTTCTTACAATTCTGCCTGTCTATTGTGTATACACTCATCTAGCATCCAGCATCTAGCATATGTAGCGGATAAAGCACAGTATAGATTGTAGAGTGTACAAATACAGGACTTTAAGTTTTATACTACCTCACGCATACCTAAATCCAACAAGGACGGAATGAACGAATGAACGAATGTGAATAACAATTCGGAATAAAGTAAGTGAGTGAGTGAGTCTCTTGACTACTTTGCATTTCCCCAATGGTGAATAAATAAGTGTATAATATATGTATACATCTATGTATATCCATCTATGATGAGAAGTTCCTCGTTCCTCGTCCCTCGTTGTTCCTTGTATCTACAATTCTGCTCTTTCCTTTCCCTGCGAGAGCGAATGTGAGTGTGAGTGTCTGTGCCTGATTCTACATAATACACACACATTATCATGCACTCACTATACACTATACACTACACAGTATACACTATGGTACAGCATACACATATTCAGAGTCAGTGAAGCGTATGCTGTATATTTCAATTAAAAATTTTTCGACGGCATCTAGCCTAATGAACCAGGCTACCGTGTAATATTACACACTTACACTCTCGCACTCCTCTCACTCACCCACCACCAACAACCTCAATCATACTAACTACAAGTCTGTGCACAGAAACACTCATTCACTCTCTCTCTCTTTCTCTCTTTCTATCTATTTCTCTATCTCTCATACCATCCCTTTCTCTTCCACTATAAATGAGGCTGAAACACGCACGTAGATGTAGATGTAAATGTAAAAGTACTTACGTCTTCCCACACTTTAACACTCGTATCATACATAATAAAAATGATGTAGAACGCTGGTATCTGGTACGTGTACAGTGTACAATGCATACTGCACACGGAGCACACGGAATACGTTGTCTGTTGTCTCCCATCTATCATCACCAATTACTCTTCAACTATTCATTCATTCCCTTTCCAGTTTTTTGTCTTTTGTTCCACTTGGTGTAGAAAGAGTATTTTATATGGATATCGTTATGTATGACAGATGCAAATGACTACACTCCTTTCTTTTTTCTCACTGATTCTCAATTCTCAATTCTCAACTCTCAATTGGATTCAGGAAAGAGAAGAGAGAAGAGAGAAAGTCATCACATTATTCTGATTAGAAACCTGTATAAAATTTTTATACAGATAGAGAAATGAGTGGTACGTATGGGTGCATATTAATAAACGGGATAGTAGATAGATAGTAGATAGTAGTCATCTATGACTTTACGGATATTAAGCAATACTTTTTACAACTGTACAAGTAAAAATTAGAAGAATGGGAGCGTTGAGCGACCAGATAATTCTGTACTTCTCCTCTTCTTCTTCTTTTTTCATACACACTTTTTTATCCCTTATCATCATTTTTACTATGATGATGATTATGATGGAAATGGTGATGAGTATAATGGTCGTAAGTCGTAACAGTGATGGTGTTGATCATCATCATCATGCACCACTTATCAAATTCATGATAATCATGATAAAACCGAACATACATTTTAATTTGTCTACTACATCTACTACAGATAATACGACTCTGACTCTTCTTTTCTTCTCAATTTAATGTCTAACGTCTAATGCTCTTGTAGAAGTGTAGAAGAGTTGTAACTTGTAACTAGTAACAATATTCACTTTGTCACACATTTATCTTGAATTTTTTCTAACTCGACTCTCTACAGTCTACAGCGTGCATGCAAATTTCTTTCCCTCTTTTTCATCCTGCTTACCATGGTACAGTGGTACATTTTACACTGTACATTGTACAAGCAGTTTCTCTCACCCAAGAATCATCTTAATTGTCTTTATAGTCTATAGGCACGTACAACGTACGTCGTGCATGTTACATGTCCCATATGAACGAGGACACGCAGCAATAATTATTATGTAGTGACTAATGTGTCTGAGAAACAAATGAACATTTATTTTAATTTCCATTTTCAATGACACGCATGTAAATCCCAATTATTCCATCATTTATTATGTGTAGTGCTTTTATTGTGTCTGGTGTCTAATGTCTAATGTGTGATGTGGGATATGGGATGTGGGAGCAGAAATATTAGTGATGTATAGTGTACAGTGTAGGCGCTGCCAGACACTCATTAATTTAGTAACAGTAGCAGTGCCAGTAGTTGTTGTCTGTCCTTTCCATTAGGCATTAGACGCAATTTCCTCAATCACCAAGACACAAGGCAGAAACAGAGATGACATATTAAATAAGATGAAAAGTGGTTCAAGTTTGAAATTCCCTGGTACATATTTTAAATTGGGAGAGCTTTAAAACAATAAAACCTCAGTTACCAAGTTAAACCATTTGCATGTAGCACTTAAAACGTGTACTCTAAATGTATGTGTCTCTGTTTGATATTTGATATTTCAGAATTAAGTAGGAAATAAAAATGAAAGGATGCTTCAATAAAAGGGTTATCACAATATTAACTTTAAAAGTCTAACTCAAGATTCAAGACTCAATGTATTTGATAATATATTAAAGTAGTAAATACGCATGATTAATAGATATATTGCAAATAGATTACTGATGACAAAGCCAGTACAATACGCAATATATACACTGTACAGTGTACACTGTACAGTCGGTCCATGGTCCATAGTCCAAATAAAAATGAGCAAAGTAAAGAAAAGTCTAAAATGTAAAAGATGGAAATGAGAAAAGTAGCCAAAGTGAGGCTCAAGCACAAAATGGCATAAAATTCTGGTTGATGAACTCACTTTTCAGAGGAAGAGAAAGAGACAGGGAGAGAGAGGCGAAGGGAGAAAGGGAGGAAATGCTGGGTTGTTATTCTGAATGGGTGTCATCTTCATTATATGTGTATGTCCTGCTCAAAAGTCACGTGCTCTTTGTATAATATACTTTTATACATGTGTGTACGTCTATGCTCTATACGTATGAATTCACAATGTACATATTGACCAAGGGGGAATAGTAGAAGGCTGTCGAGTATAGAGATATAGAAAGGAAGAAGTGAGTCACTTGGAAGGAAAAGATAGTTAGAAAAAAACACTGTTGGTCGTCTTTTCCTCGCTGTGTGTATCTACAGATAGTACCTATAGTACCCAATGAACCAGGTTCGTCGAGATAACGTTGTATTATGGTGAATATCGTTAAAGATGGTAGGCATAGTCAACG
>JAQGBH010006597.1:0-12233 GCA_034698265.1 Sminthurinus aureus | reverse complement strand
AGAAAAACGTTTTAAAGGGGTTAAATTTGTGTTCGCCACAGTTACCTCAAAACCACAGATCCCCCAGTTAACCCTAGTTCAAAGTATAAAATGAGATGAAAACTCCGAGGAGAATCACAGTCAATCCCCCGTCTTCTCTTCAAACACTTGGAACTTGGAGCAGCAGAAGCAGCAAAAGCAGCTTACCATTTTTTCATAGACTTTTGAATTTTTACATTTTCCACCTCCATTTTTAATTACAGTGAATATGAAGGTGAGTATTATTATTCGTTATTGTGGTTTGAAATTTGAAGCAGAGTACAGAGTGGAATGTGAACTACAGTCAAAATACACAGTGAAAATTTAAAATAAAGTTTCATTTGAATTTATATTTGGATTTTAGGCTTTCATTTTGTGTTGTTTGCTCGTCACTGTTCTCGGAGCTGAAAAGAAGGCTGAGAAAAATAAGGAACTTGTTCGAAAGGCTCGACAAACCTATGGATACTCGGCACCCGCACCGGCCCAAAGTTATCCTGCACCCGCCAGCTATGCCGCACCAGGTAAATAAACAGCTATTTACTAGACATTTAAAATAATAGAAACCAAAGAAACTTTTTTTTGTATATAGTTGAATTGAAAACGAAAACTTCACATCGTACTCGTGAATTTTAATCATGTTGTTTTTATTTTTAGCACCCAGCTACGCTCCGGCGCCAAGCTATGCACCTGCGCCCACTTACCCACCACAAACTGTCTACCACGCCCCAGCTCCTACAATGACCACCTACACCATCCACACCTACCACTCACCCGGTAAATAAACAGTAAACAACTCGCATTTCATTGAAATTCATTGTTTTAAAACATCAGAAAAATATTTTGAAACTTCATAAAACAAATACAATTTCATTGAATAATTTGCTTGAAAATTTTACAGCTCCACGCGCTCAACCCACCTATTCCCCAGCAAGTGCGCCCGCCTACTCAGCACCCGCTCCATCTGCACCCGCCCCAGGTAATATTCAAGATATTCTCAAACAATCCAAAGAAAACGAAAGGAAAAATGTGTAAATCTCATTCAAAATTTAAAAGGGCAAAAATTTACATGATAAATTCAACCTTTCTTTTTCTTTTTAGCTCAATACTCTGCTCCCGCTCCTAGCTATTCAGCACCAAGTGCCCCAAGCTACCCCTCTGCCCCAGCTCCAGGTAAACAAACACCATATTTTAAAAAAATCCAAATGCAAGGAGAATATGAAATGAAATGTGCACAACTCGTTCAAAATTTAAAATAAAATGGCAAAAATTCACATTACAACCTTTCTTCTGATTTTTAGCTCAATACTCTGCTCCCGCTCCTAGCTATTCAGCACCAAGTGCCCCAAGCTACCGCTCCGCCCCTGCTCCAGGTAAACAAACACCATATTTTTGAAGAATCTAAATCCAAAGAAAATAAAGTCAAATGTGTGAAACTCATTCAAAATTGAAAAGCCGAAACAAAAATTTGCACTATAATTTCAATCTTTTTTCTTTAAACTTTTAGCTCAATACTCTGCTCCCGCTCCTAGCTATTCTGCTCCATCTGCACCCGCCTATGCACCAGGTAAACAAAACCCATATTTTATATTTTTAAAGAATCCAAATCCAAAGAAAATGAAATGAAATGTGCATAAATAATTCAAAATTGAAAATGACAAAAAATCTAACCCTGTTTCCAATTACTTTTTTTATTTTTAGCTCAATACTCTGCTCCCGCACCCAGCTACCCACAACAACAATACGCAGCAGCTCCAGCGCCAGCCAGCTATGCTGCCCCAGGTAAATAAACAGCTTTTTACTAGTAGGCACAATAATAGAATCCGAAGGAAAGGCTTTGTGCATGACTCGATTGGGAATGGAGTAATATTTCACTGTGCTCGTGAATTTCAATCTTGATGTTTTTATTTTTAGCCCCACAATCTTACGCTGCCCCGGCGCCATCTTATCCTGCTCCTTCAGCTCCGGCTTATGCACCAGGTAATCACACAGCTACTTTCTAGATAGTCATAGAAACCAAAAATAAATAAAATACATTACGTGACTCATTGAAAATTGAGACCCCTTTGAAAATTTCAAACAAAAATCAGAATTTCAATTATTGTTCCGATTTTTATTTTAGCTCCATCTTATCAAGCACCTGCTGCCCCAAGCTACCCTCCAAGAGCACCAGCCTATTAAAATACGCAGAAGCGAACTCTTCGAATGTCCCCCGCTCCACTTTGGACTACTCATGATAACAATGTATAAAATATATAATATATCTAATTACGTGCTCGTTTCTAGTTGAGCTGTATAATCTTACTTAGCTGGATGAACGGAACTACAGTGACAAACTACATGAAAAAGATTTATTTTTGTACAAAGCGCAAAACAAATTATGAATCGTTTATTTTTGATATACTTACAAAATACAAAATAATGTTTTATTTTTTTAATCTGCTACATGTGATGATGATATTATATTTTTTGTATACAAAATTTTGCAAAAATTGAAAAAAACATGTGTGAAAAATTCGACGGAATAAAAGTATAATATATTTTGAATACTATAAATATATTTAAGTTTTGAGTGTCATCCCTTTTATCTCATTTGTGTTCATCAAGTCATTGTCAGCGTTATTTGGTTTCATATTTCATAGTCGCAGTTTCAATGTTCAATTTCATGTTTACAAGTATTTAGCCTGATTGATCCAAATTGACTTTGACATTCTTTGGTAACTCTTACATGAATAAGATGGATTGCTTTGACGTTTAAAATTACATGTGTTTGAGCGAAATGGTGCGATTAAAATCTAAAATTTAGCAAGTCTTTTTAAAAACTGACTAAAATTTAAGCTAAAGAAAGTTCATTATACTGTACATCCAACACAGCCGTGACGATTGCCAGTTAGTGGGGAAAAGGAGAAATAGCACCTAACGTATGCTTCCCCAAAACAGAGTTTACTAAATTTTACGAGCGGCGTCCAAACTCACAGAATTGATTCTCATTCAGGACGTGCAATTTTTTCACTTACACAGTTTGACGACGTTTTGAGAAATTTTTCCACTCAAATTGAATTTCTGAATACGAGGATTGAGATTTTCATGGTATCAGCCCACCTTTCCTAAATTGGCAATCGGTAATCGCTTACGGCATAGTCTATAGAATATATTCTATATTCTAAATCTATATTCTAAAAACTATGCTTACCGTGGAATCGATAGTACTGTTAGTACTGTATATTGTATACGTCATTCAAATTTAATACATAATATCGTAAGTACTTTACGTCGTAAGCTTTTACGTTAATGGATGTTGTCCATTGTCCATGATATTGGTATGTCAATCCTAAAAGTAAAACTAAAAGGCTCATTTCTTATTTAACACTCAAAACGTTATGCATATGGATGTAATTTTAAAACTAAGGTAATGAGTACGACTTTGAGTTTTGAATTTTGAATGCTGATGCTAAAAGGGCATTTGTTTGCAGTCTGCAGTCTGCCGTTTTATTTTTGACCTGTGAATAACTGAAGAAAAGTTTTAAATTTCTGTTTATGTTTGAGCTGCTAAGAATTAAGAATGCTGAGCTTCGAGGAGAATCGTTTGAACTTTAAAGTAGTGACAATTCTCTCCCGTTTGAATTTTCTCCCGATTCAAGTTGATGTGAAGACGGGACGGATCCAAACTCAGAGGAATAAATTGAAGCTACTCATTTGGAAAATTTTCTATCGTCTTGAACTTTCACATTTTTTGTACACATTCACTAGACTTGTTCAGTCAATCGTCCAACCGGAAAAGTATTTCCGACTGGATCGAATTGTAATTCATATTATTTACGACGTCGGCTACGTCCTTTGTCTTTTTTCAGGCTATGTCCTATTTTTTGAACAACCTACGGAATCTGTTATTGTGTACAACCAGGTTTTTTGTCGTGATGAAAATCAGAATCAGAATCCGAAAGACAATGAAAGAGAAAGTAAAGTTGTAGATGAACAAGGAAATGCAACAAACGGTAAAAAAAATACTTGGCGCATATATGATAAATGCACAATTGTAAGGAGTTTAAGTACATATGTATTAATAATTGGAAAAAAGATTAACAAATATTGAACAAAACTTTTCAACAAAAAATGTATTCTTGAACTTTATAAAATTTACAATGCACAGGAGCAGACGAAGCTGAAAGTAAAATGGAAAAAACTCCAAAATGTCAACCAGTTCATTCGGTTCGTCCATTTTTCCGCTGGCCACTTGAATATTCTCTCCATGAGCTTATTCCACGGATACTCTCAGTCATCGTCTACACATCCGTATTGTTTCTGATTACTACAATTGGAGTAGATCCAAATCGCCCTCAACTGTTGTTTTCTAGCATCCCTGAGAAATATCAAACCTGGTCTGTTTACTGTGCTCTAATGTGTCTTGAGCTGATTTTCGTGATATTCTACATTTCTTTCTTGTATTTTCCCCTCCTCGTCCAATTTGAATCTCTAAACATGTGTAAAGACGCATTTCAGCGACTGCAAGGAGCGCTAAGGTTAAAACTAAAAATATACCTATAAATACAAAAATTATAAATGATACGTAGCTTTTTCTCTTAAACACGATTTAAATCCGTATTCTTTTGTTCCCTACCTTCTACATCATTTAGGAGTATAATAACATCAGTAAAATCTGGAACTCTGACAACGCCAGACCAAGAACATAAGGATCGGTATGAAATTCTTGGCCAAATTCTAAAAGAGCTGAAGGAATTGGTGGTTTTCATTGAATTATTAAATTCCTGTTTCCCCTTCTGCATCCTCTCCTGCAAAATTATATGCTTGACTCTCTCAATCCTCGGTTACTTCTTCATGATTCATCACTATGGAGACAGTCCGTTCCTCGCCGCCTTCACGGGTTACTGTGCCATCACATGTACGACTGTGTACTCCATCGCATATGAAAAAGCCTTCGAGGTACCCACAAACTTGGAGAAGGTGAAAATTATGGCTCTTCTTGCATCCAAATCCAGATCTAGATCCAAATCCAATACGACGAATGACTTGTTTTTCTCCACCGAGTTCAAAAGACAAATAAAAAGTGTCCGAAATGTTGGAATCAAAGTTGGAAATTTCCACACAATGGAGAGAATGTCAACACCAAATTACAATGATTATGTCGTGAAACAAGTCGTCAACTTACTCGTCTCTTTTAAATATAAGTAAATTATTATTCTATTTCGAATTTAAATGAAAAAGAAAACAAGTGAAAATTCTGCAGAGTTTTTTCTGTACTCTGTGAGTTCTGTAATGCAAAATAATTAATGATAATAAATAAATGAATCGTAGAATTTTTTGTTGGTTTTGATTATTGATTGTCTTTTAAATTTTTTAATCGTTTTGAAAATCTTTAAGGCAAAAAACAGGAAACTAGACGTACATATTCTTTGACGTTTTTAAGGTAGAATTTTGGTGACAACTACATAATATTATAACATATGATTTGTATACGAAAATATTCATTTGAATTTCCTCTCCAAAATATTTTATGATACTATATAATAATATATTAAATTTCACTATTCACGAGAAAAAACTATAATATGGCAACAGGCAAAACAGAAAATGCATAAAATATAAACTACAATCTACTGTTCACAAAATATTATATGTAGTTTAAATCTTCAATTCGGCAGTGGAAACTAAATCACTCTCATATTTCCGTACAATTTCTCTCACTTCCACTAGAAACTCATCAACTTGTTCGGGTGCTCGGCCAATAAATGTTTTTGGATCGAGAAGAGAGTCCAGTTCTTTGTGTATGGGTTCAAAGAAGGGATCTTCTCTTATCCTGTCAACCAGGTCATTTTCCTTCCCCTCAAGTTTCACCTTCTTCCCGGCTTCAATACTAAGCACCCTAATTTTTTCATGAACCTCTTGACGATCTCCTCCATTCTTTACCACGGCCATGATGACATTTTCCGTTGCCATGAATGGAAGTTCAGCCCGGATGTGCTTTTTGATAATCTCGGGGTAGACCACAAGTCCCTCAAAGATATTTTGAAGTGTGATGAGAATAGAATCAGCAGAGAGGAAAGCTTCACTAAGATTGATTCTCCGATTAGCTGAATCATCCAAAGTCCTTTCGAGCCATTGTGTAGCTGCTGTATTATTGGAGTTACCCACGAGGGTGATGAGATGTCGAGCAATGGAGCAAACTCTTTCAGATCTCATGGGATTCCTCTTGTAGGCCATGGCGGATGAGCCGATTTGTCCCTTTTCAAAGGGTTCTTCAATCTCCTTCATATTGGCTAGAAGACGGAGATCTGTACAAATCTTATGACAAGTCACACCAAGGGCACTTAGACTATTCAGAATATCAACATCAACTCTCCGACTGTAAGTTTGTCCGGTGACTGGGTAGGCTTTGGAGAAGCCAGAATATTCTGTGACGAGTTTATCCAGAGTTTTGACTTTTTCATGGTCTCCATCAAAGAGGGCGAGGAATGAGGCTTGAGTTCCGGTTGTACCCTTTACACCTCTAAAACGGACATCTCCACGTGACCTACTGATATTCCGTTCGTCAAATAGGAGATCTTGAAGCCACAGGCAAGCTCTTTTACCCACTGTTGTTAATTGAGCTGGTCTATTTAAAATTTTAAGTAAAGAAAAAATACACAATTATAATAATAATAATAATAATAATAAAAAATGAAACACAGTGTGTATAAATTTTCTGTAACTTTGATGTTTTTTAACAAACTTACTGAAGATGAGTAAACCCAAGTGTAGGAAGCTCTTTATACTTCTCTGCGAATTCAGCAAGTCTGTGGATACAACGACCGAGTTTTGGTAAAATAATATCTAGACCATCACGAATGATAATTAGATCTGTATTATCCGTGACAAAACAGGATGTTGCTCCAGTATGGATAATTGGAGCTGCAATTGGACAACATTTTCCAAAGGTGTGCACATGAGCCATGACATCATGACGACGAATCCTCTCCTCCTCGGCAGCAACATCAAAGTCAATATTAAATATATTTACTTTCATCTCCTCAAGAGCCTCCTCCGTTATCGCTAGACCGAGTTCCTAAAATCACACAATCAGTAATCAAAATTTGAATTAGAATCATCATCAAATAGAAATACACACATGTAGAATCAACATATGGAATTTTGAGTATTTTGACACTGAAAATGTGAATGCAAAATAATGATGTATCAGAATTGTACATCATTTTCCTATAAATAATTATGAGTCATATCTCTGTATCTAGTATCTATATTTAATATTTTGTATTTAATGATTAATGAGTCATGCTACAAGTATATTAAATCAAGTTTAAAACATGTGTGTAAAGTGTAAATATAACTCATTTGATCAATACAAAAAGTCTTTGACTTTTTCTTTGACTTTCACTACATTTTTTTACATTTCTACATTTTAAAAACTGTAATTTAAACATACTCTCTACTCTTCAAGTTGTACATAATACATTATATATCATTTTCATTGATTGGCCAGAATCTGGAGAAAAGTTCATTCATTCATTCTTTCAGTTTTCATGCGTTGGTTTCATTTTATAGGAGAACTACATTACAAATTGCTTATTACATACTGAATGCTAAATATTATGAAAATGATGTCAACTTTCCGAAAGGTTACAAGTCATTTATAAACCTTTTATCAACTATCACTGATTATTTGCGGATTTGTAAAACACACTCTGTGATCTCTAGTCTATAGTTTGTCATATCATGTTTTTACATATTCAGTCATGACTATAAAAACAGCTCGACAACATCTAATATGTATGATAAAATCCAAAACATGAAACGTTTCTATTTTTGATAAGTTTTGATCCTGATTCTATCTACCTCTAAATTTGGACATTTTTCGCACTTTCGCTTACTCACACCATACAAAATACAAATTGTATGGTACAATACATTCTCAGAATAAATGTGTATTACGAAATATTATGGTAAACATAAAAAATATATAATATCCGTTTAGTGCGTGAATGACTCATTTTGCTCACTTCCTCTCAATCACCAATGTGAAGTAGATACACAATACATCATACATGTCATCAAGTTCTTAGTATGTGTGTAATGTGTAATGTATAGCTTTCAGTGTGTACTCTTTAACGGGAAACATAATTTGTACAGATAAATACCTAATATATCAATGATGAAAAACAATGAGAAAAATAATGTGTAATATTGTGCACAGCACACAGATATACGTTGTGTTTTAACTTTTGGTTCCGAATTCCCTTTGGCATTTTTTCTACTGTGATCACATACATAATATTATACCAATACCAATCATGATGAAGATGTATTATATATATAAAGCATACTATGCGTATTATATTATATTGTTTACTATGTTTCATACAGGTATAATTATACAATTATCTCTATTTTCATATGTTTATAGATATATGTATGAGTATTATCCGTTGCGTTCTACATTCAGTTGAGTCAAATCCTTTATCTTTTTTATCAGTAGGGTTCATGATAAGAAAAGTTGAGTTGACACCCAACAGGCAAAATCTCTACCTTTATCATTTTTCCCAAATGGTTTTTTTTCACTATAAGTAACCAAACTAAATAGGTTGAGTAATTTGCAAAATCAACCGTGTGAGTGAGTAGACCGATATCATTTGAAGCTGAAGCCTAATTTGAAAGGGAAGGGAACGTGTGGACACATATTTAATTTGGATCCTCATTTGTGTGTGCGTGAGTGGATAATTTTGTGAAATTTCCTCATTATTGTGTATTTGGAATTTGAAATACAGAAGAAAGTGTAAAAAGTGAAAACAGAGGAAAAAATAAATCTACAGTCAAAATGGCTATGTCAAATCATGCAGCTGTGGCACTCAAGATATTAAAATTGGTAAGAAAAATCAAATTATTATAATTTACAACGGAATAATAATTTGGCTAGACAAGTTTTAATTTCTGATTTGACTTGACTTTTGATAATGGAATACTTTTACTTTTTAGGTGCTCAACATAATAATTGTCATCATGTATAAACATGGAGATGAAGGTTATTTCCTCGGAGCAAGTTTCAATAAAAATCGGGATTCTGAAGCACTAGCTGCTGGAGTTTATGTCGGCTACTTGATTTACAACATAGTTGCTCTCATTTCCACATTCTATGATTCAAAGAGCTTGGAAGGAAACATTATTGTAAGTCATCATTTTTCTTTATCTTTTTTTCTATCATACCTATTTAAAATTTAAAACATTATAATATGAATCACCTCAATCCTCGATTCTACTTAAAAAACCAGTGTATCATAATATAATATCATGACTAATTTTGTTTTTCAAATGCAGGAAACGTTGATGAATGCCGTTGGATTCATTTTATGGCTCATTACAGCCGGTGTCGTGATTCATTTCTGGCTCCGATTCATCCCTGCAAATCATTTTAGAAGTGAAAATCCGAATGCTGTTGGAATTGCCATGGGAGCTCTGACTATAATAAATTCTGCCCTATACTTGGGAGAAACTGTTGTCACCTACGTCAATTGGAGGAAAAGTGAATCGAGATACGACAAATAATCAAATATATTTTATCCAAACTATAACCTAACGCATGTTAAAAACTACACAAAAAAAACCTTACAAACTAGTATTTATTATGTACACAAAGCATTTTAGAATTTAGTATTTAGTACTTATTTAGTATTAAAACCCTCCGATACAAAACAAAAATACAAATAATATTTTATTTTTTTCAAAAAAAGGCTAAATATTTTGTTCATTTTGTACTCTGCAATGTAATGTAAACAGCATCCAATAATAGATTTTAATGTTAGACAATAGACCGACATCTCACTTCTCAGTTTTTCTATATAATATATATTTATATAAATAAGTAGTCTTTTGTGTTCTCTCTCCTTATTGTTTCTTTCGTACTTACAATATAATTACGTTACAAAATAGATAGATAAAGCGTACCGGTATGCATTTATAATTGTAATAATAAAAATAATAATAATAATTTTATTATTAAAAAGAAATAAAACAAAAACTTTTTAAATCTGTTAAAAAATCTATTGATTCACACATTCAATTGTGTACCCTGGTCAAAAATATAACATCTATGTGTGTCACATCAAAAATGGCGACGAAAGATAAAGAACATTCTCCTCATATTTGTCATGTAGCATATTATAGTTAAACGTCCAAAAATTGTATTACAATACAATACAAACATATAGAGGTACACATTTGTTTGTTTGCTAGATGATAAGATAGGACGGATGACAGTCTATATTACCTATTTGTGTATATATATATTCTGTGAGTATGGACAGAATTAAGCTAAACTTAAACTCAAAACAGAATTATATCATCAAATCATAATCATAGTTCATAATATGTCGAGGATCGAGGATGGGAGTTGTCCTTATTTTATTTGTTAGCTCATAGCTTAATTTGTTTGTGCAATATAAAATACTATGGCAATATTACGTATAATACTATATGTAATATCACGGCTGTTGTCTCTCTCATAATACTGTACATTGTTTTTTACGCTCTGTAGTTTTAAATTCGTAACTATTTTTGTATATTATTATAGCGTAACTGTATATTATACTTCCATAATAAAATAGCTTTGAATGAACTTTTAACTTTTTTCATCCCATAACAATGTATCTAACATGAAATATTATCTAAATATTTATATAGATACATAACGTATAAAGTATGGATAGATAAAAAATAAAAAGTATAATAATAATGATAATAAAATACCTTTTCGGCAGTTGCCAAATTAAACCAGAGTTTACGCCATGTAGAAAATTTCTTAAGCTCGCTAAAATTATACAACATTTGTTCGGAAGCATAGCGGGTTGACAGAGGAGATTGGTAAATTGTTTTATTCGGTAATCGCTTTTTGGCTTCTTCTTCTCCAGGGAAATCTACAAAAATTTTCTACAATTTACAATTACAACAAAATTAATTCGTATTTAGTAGTGTATTGATTAAAAAAATAATTTATGATTTAAACTTTTCCAACAAAATATGAAATATTTTAAAATCATGATAGATTATATAAATATGAATTTTTGACTTACATTCTGAGACATTTTTGCACGGTTTTCTTTGATTATTGAACACTTTATATTTGATTTTTGAACTAAAAGATATGATGAAGAGCCTGGGACTTCAAAATTGCAGTCTGTAATCTATAATTCAAACACACAAATGTAAATGTGTAAAGTTGATTATACAATATAGATGATATCCAAACTCCAAACTACAAAAGATTATCATTTAATTCCTTCACATGCTACCATAAAACTACATATATATATAGTAATGAACTAATATGTCGTGTCTGGTCTTACTCGCACTTGAAAAATATCACAGACTTGAAAAGCACATGCGAATACGATAATATTATAAATTATAAGAGATGCAGAGATGCGTATTGTAAGTAAGAAGAATATTAAATATGTATGCACAAATAAGTAAGTAAAAAGGAATATTTTGGATATTGGAGATAGCACATATGATACTGACGACAAGAATGATATGATGATGTAAGGTATAATAACTATTCTTATATGTAATATAAAACTTGAACGGTTATCTCTTGCTTCTCTACTTACGTGATTTAAGGTCAAGGTCAAGTCAATCGTACGACTAGCCAATCCTCGTTACAGTGAAGATGGGAGTTGGTCTTATGACGATGTAAAAGCAAATGAATAAAGCACAACTTGCTTCTTACTTCTTACTCGTTACTTACTCTCTTCTCTCTGCTCCTGGAATTAAAACATACAATACACATTTCACACGTGTTGTTGAATAATGTAGTATCTAGAGTTAAGAGTATAATATGTGTACATGTATACATAAGTGATTTCCAGTTATAAAATGTTAAATTATACTAGTTACTAGTTACTAGTTGAAGCTTTGTATTTACATACCGGTTTCCTTTTACTGAATTCTTCCACGACAATAAACAATAATTTACATACAAATTATATAAACAATGACACGGAGCTCAAGTAAATTAACAAGAATGAACTCAACTGTAGCAATGTCATTTAAAAATTAACATGAATTAAATGACATTTGACTAATCATCGCTGCACTAAAAACTAAAAACAACAAACAACAGGAGAACAGGAATCCAAATCATAGTCTATAGAATATATAGTCGTTGCACTCCCTATCCTTTTGATGAAAAAGTTGGAATCGCAAAAATCCCAAAA
>JAQGBH010006596.1:0-12234 GCA_034698265.1 Sminthurinus aureus | reverse complement strand
AAGTCCCGGGATCACCCGCAAAAACGGCGTGAAAGGAAAACACGCTGCTAGTTTCACACTTATACTCCCTACTGTATAAAAGTTGTGATCTGTCAGCTGATTATTATTCCAGCAAGATTGAGGATGTAACTGTGATTTAAGAATCGGCGATCCGGATACACATAAGCTGAGTCTAGAGTCTAGAGTCTAGAGTCCAGATTTGAGTTTGTATTTTGTCACTCATTTCTCATTTCATATACAGAAGAATAAAAAATAGGAAAAATGAAAAGAACTAGATCTGAAATCTAAATCTAAACTGTGAGCTGGTACAATATACAGAGCAGATGATTATAAAAATATGAATATTTTTTATCAACGACACACACCACGCGCCAGCTTTTTATATGATTTTATGCAATTTCATACGAGTTTCATAATATACACAAAACGTACAACATTCACTATAGTTTCTACTGTAAATATAGTTGAATGTTGAGTGTTGGCTCAAAGTGTAATTTAAATAAGGAAGTGACTGGTGACGGAAGAAGAAAGAGGAAAGAAGCTCAAAGCTCAAAGCTCAACTCGTTTTATTTTTTATGTGTTTTGTTGAATTGACTTTTTATTATTTTTGTGATTGCCCTTGCTGACTCTGAACTCTGAACTGTAGAGCTGACTATAGAATCTGGAATCTGCATAGAATTTAGAATTTGGAATGAATAACAAATTCAGAAAGGCGGAAGTGCTTCATACATTTCTCATTTGAAATTGGAATTTCCTTCAAACAAAACTTGAAAGCATCCTCATTATCTAGAACCTAGAATCCAGAATCCAGAGCGACAAACTACTGTGTACTGTGTACTTTGTCCATTGTCTATTGACAATTGACAATTGACAAAAAGTAGCAAATGAGAAACGGAGACGGATGAGAATCAGAGTCATCAGACTTAAATTTGAATCCCCGTTTCATTTCTTCCGGTTTTCATGCCAAACACCAAGCACTAAAACTAAACAAGGCTCGTTTTTCTCATTTCCCCTTTTTTCACCATCCTCTTGACTCTTGTCATCGCCATCACCATGGCCATGTAAATTATTATTATGAAGTTCATATCTCATATCTCATGCCTCTCAACTCTCAATTCTCAATTTAATATGGAAGAAGAAATGGGATACGGAAAAGGGGAGCTGTGATGCAAGTTTTCCGCACATGAACACATTTTATCATTTTTCGGGCAAAATTTTTAGATGGATTTACTTTTGATGAGGAGGTTCTCGTTTTTCCTTTCTCTTGCAGAATACAGTGTACAAAATATAATGAGTGTTGAGTGTTGAGTGTGTTTATCTACATATGTACGTATGAGTTTTGTCTTTATGAAGTGCATTCACTGTTCAGTGTTTAGCTGCGCTTCTATTTGCTGTTTACATCGAGGTGTCTTATGTCAACAGTCAATGTTGAATGTTGAATGGGAAATGGGAAACCGCTGACATGACAAATATCTATATAAATACATCCCAATTTATTGACATCTCATCTCTTCCTCGTTAAATTCTGTCAGAGGTTGGAGGTTGGAGGTCGGAGCTGTCTTTAGTATGTACAATGTACAATGTACAATGCACATTGTATACATAGAAGGAGATGGAAAGTATTTGTTCACCATTATAATTCAGCTTTGATATTTTCTTTACATTATTTTTTTGCTGCTCATTTCCTTTATACTTAATGATTCACACACTTTTTACACAGAGCTTCACTTTCCACTTTCCATTTACTTGTTAGTTTTCAGTTTTCAGCTATCTGTACTCTACACTCTGAAATTTTTCCGTATCACTGCTCTCTTCACTGTTCACTGTTCACTGTTCACGATTGACTGTTGACTGTTGACAAATGATGAGATTGAGGATATGGATTTTTTCCCTTTCCTCAATTTCTATTTCCATATTACATGTCCCATTAAATATACGTATTTTGCATTAAGTAATGTACTGATGCACACAGGAATATTTATGCATTGTCTTTGTGAACCAAGCTGTGTAAAATACCAAACACACACACACACACATATATATATACTTACAGTACACTGCGACACTACGGCATTTAATACTCACAATGAGATAATTGCACATTTCTCTAATCTGACTACTTAGACTAACAACCAGGAAAAGCAAGGAAAAGGACTCGTGACAAACATCAAAAACAACGGAAATACGGATAATTACATCACATATAAAAAAAAATGAAGAAAAACAGCAAAAATTCTCACATTTAACTACAAAGTACAAAAACTAAAACATTCTTTCTTTTGTCACCTAAAAGATGCTTTAAATTAAATACATTATTTAGATGTACGAATAAGACAGGGAAATTTAGGTTCATTTCTTGAATTTCCCTTTCCCCTTGTTTTGCACGTAGTACGGACAAAGTGAAAAGTAGACTGTGGAAACAGCCTGTAGCCTGTAGGAATTTGGACTGTCGCTAGTCACTACACACGCTACACATAAGTTGCAATGCTGCATGTTTTATCCACTTTCAATTTTCAATTGTCCACCAGTTGAAAAATCTTTGGTCATTCTCCACTTTGCCTTGTGCCTTGTGACTTGTGATCCAAAAAAATGGAAATCAGAAGATTTTTCCCGAATCAAAAAATCATTCGCATATTTTGTAACGATAAATTCATGAGTAAACTCGTTGAGGCTAGAGTCGCCCAGCACCCGGCACAATCCAATCCAATCCCAACTTTCACCGCACTACTTTCTTTACCCATTTCCATAATATTCTACATTCTACATCGTGCTTTACTGGGGTTGGTACTCGGTTTGTTGACTGCGGTGGTTTTGGACCGAGATTGAGAATCAAGAATCAAGAATCAAGAATCGAGAATCAAGACGTATATTACGCATCATACATTACATTCACTATAAAAAGAGGACCATACACTCTTAGCGCAAAGCTCAAAACTCAAAACTCAAATCTAAAATCCTACTTTCTTTCTTGATTTTTTTCCTCCTCAAAGAAAACCATTACCTTGTAAAAAAATCATTTCATTTTTATTACATTGTGATTTGATATTTGATGAAAAAGGAAAAGAAAAAGAGATGAGGAAATGGAAATGGGGAAACGAGAATTTGGGACAATGTAAAAGTAACCCAAAGTACAAAGTACTGCAAAGTCTAAGATGAATTTACATTCTACATTCTACATTCTAGATTCTAGATTCTACATATTATATACATTCTAGATTCTAGATTCTACATATTATATAAATTATAGTTCTGGGTTTTACATTCTTAATTCTTAATAATCGTATTTTGAATGGAATAATGGAATGGAATGGAAAAAGAGGAAAAGAAATGTTAGATTGGCATAGGCATTGGGATTCGCAACAATATTACAAATTACAATGCGGCTGCACATTTTACATGGAAGACTAATAATTATGCTGCTGGATGCTGGATGAATGAACTTATTAAAAGTTTTTTTTTTACATATTATATATTATTATGTAGGTCAGAAGAACTGTCAACTATGAACCATATCTGAAAAATTCGATGTGAAACATACAGATAACAGAGCACAGATGTTATCTAATACCAAATATCCAATATCTAATATCGTATAATATAATTCAACCAGGAATCAAGATGCTGACATTTTCCATGTTTCATGTTCAATGTTCAATATTCGTGTTCCTGTTCATATTTGGTTTTACCTCGCAAAGTTTCAAATGGTAACTGTAAATGTGTAGCCTGTGATGAAATTTACTGTATACATGTATACTGTACACTGTACACTGTACACACCTTTGGGTTACCTATAGGCGAGTAAGAGGAAGACGATTGAAGAATAAAATGAGGGGCATGAAATATAAGATAAATCTGCTGGCTGTAGGTCAGGCCGTGACAGGGAACAAGGAGCAGGGACCATTATGCAGTGTAAAGTTATTAATAATTATACGTCCTCGTACAAAAGCCAAAGTTGACGTTAATTGAATGTCATTCAGTGGAAATTGGAATGAATAGAAAATGGAAAATTCTGAACGCTGAGTCGTGAATCGTGAATCATGGATGTACCTTGCATGTTGTATGTTGTACGTTGAGAGAAAGGGAAATTTTGGGGTGGCTTGAAGACTGAAGACTGAACACTGAAGATGTGCTTTTCCATTCTTCCTTTATAGTCTGTCGAGATGTCTTTGTGTGTATATTTTGGCATAATGCATAATGTATACATGTGGATGTGAGTGTGTGTGGTCTTTGGTCATAAACTAGAAAAGATGAACAATGATTAGAATCCCGAATCCAAAATCCAGATTCCAGAATCCGTGCACCATGCACGCACTGTCAAATATCAAATATGGATGAATTCAAATCCAAATCCGGGGCTCTGTACTTTCTTACATCCACCTCAATCCTCCGTATAAATTGTACATTGCACGTGAATTCAAAATTCAAGGAAATATTATGTGTTCTATAAGCTACATGTGTCAACTTTTTATTCAACTGCCTCTTTCTACTGTCTCAAAATTTGTCTCAAGTCTCACATCTCGAATCTAGAATCTAGAGTCTAGAATCTAGGGACCGGAGACCTGAAACTAAAGGCTTGAGATTTGAGATTGGCCAGTCTATTCATGCTGATTAATTTTTTGTAGCTCGAACAATTTTTTCCCAATAATTTTATCTTCCATATTACATACAGTATTGGAAGTTACGTATTCTTTTTAATGACACGACTCAAGACTCTAGAATTCAGACTGGATATTTCTTACTATTTTCTTATTGTCTCATAATAAGTACAGAAACGGTTATTCAATTACTGAAATACAACTTTTGAGTATTATAATATTATGTAATTATGTAATTTTGCGCAACTTTCTCCGTATAAAAACATACGAAACATGTAAAACGTGGAAACTGCATAAAATATAATATATACCATTTTACATTTTTAAATAATCAAAAACAGCGGAAACAGACAAAAGGGAAAGCAAAAAATGGAAAAATGGATGAAAAAGTTGGAAATTAGGTTTTACTTCCTAATTTATATTATAGTGAAAGTAATTTAGAGCCATCAAACTTAAAACTAAATAAGCGTTTTCAGTAACCTTTTGATTTCGATTTCCGTATTCCATTTTCCATGTTCCACATCGATTTGTCAGAATTCAGAATGCAGGAAACAAAACGCGCTCGTGGACTTGATTATTCATCATTCGTCATTCATCATTTAATATCATGATATTACATGTACAATGCTCCATATGTGACGTGTGCCACGTGCATTTTTGTAATTAAGTCTACATTATTTGTTTCTTCTCTTACAGTTGCATATAACATTTGAATAGGATGAGAAATGAGGACAAAAAGTTTAAGTTTGGATTTGATTTTGAATAGTTTCAACTTTTCTAAACACTAAAAACAAGTACAAATGTAAAATGTAGATAAAAGTGTCTAGTGTCTAGTTTCTAGTTTCGATTTTTTGATTGATTGATTCAGAATTCAGAATCACTCGCGTGGCGTGTCTATCGGTAGAATTTAGAATCAAGAATCAGACATGAAAAACAAATTTAAATATCTTTTGCGTGCATCATATAATATATTATATATCAAATATCAAATTAGCCTAGGTGTTTTTCCATTAAATTTATCACTGCTTGTTTGTTTGTTTAATTTACTTTCATGTTTTATGATGTTGTTTGTCGTTGTTCGTCTTTGGTAGTTTGCAGATATTCATGGGATGTATAACAAGGGTCTTCAGTTTTCAGTCTGCAGGCTAGAATCTAGAATCTAGAATCTAGAATCGGGAAACTGCAGTATGTTTAAATATGGGAGTCGTGAGAAAACAAACAAATGTGAAATGTCGTGGGTGGTAGAATTCAAGTATTTTATGTTTAATGCATAAGGACGAATTGGAATCCAAATGAATCCATGATGAATCCAATAAAAGCAATGATAATTATTGCTGCAGGTAATTATTTTCTCGTGATGCTACGTATTCTCCTTTCTTCGTTATTTGTCCGTTGTCCGTTGTTCATGCTCCATGCGGCTCAGTCGTGCACTTTTCCTCTGATTCGCACGTGTCAGTGTCTGTCACAGAAAAGTTTACCACTGATGACTGACTATTTACTTAATGCATACAAATTTACACAACCCATTTCTAATTGCTAATTTTCCATTTTAGAATTTATATTATTATAGTTTGTAATTTGTAACATGTATCCGTGCAGTGTACATTGCGCAGTTATCAGCACCTTTCACCTTTCTTATTTCTACTTTGCAATCTTGATGCTGAATTAAGAGGTGTTGAGTGTGAAGTCTGGAGTGTAAAGCAAATAACTGAGTTTTTAATTCCTGTCTTTAAAACTTGAATTGAAGGAACCGGAATTTCATGGGAATGGTGAATCGAAAGAAAGGTTCTCACGACTCAGAGCCCAAATGCAAAGGATGATTGAAAGAAAGTTTGCACAATTTCAAACGTGCTAATTCGATAAATTTCCTGGATGGTTCGGTTTCTGGTTCTGGTTTTGGATGTTGATGAGGAGTGTCAACTTGACACTGTAGAGGCAAGAGGATGGAATTAATTCAACTGTTTGCACTATGCATTACATAATATTACACATTACAAAGTTGCTCAATCATATTCACTGATATTACCGATTCGAGATTCGAGTAGTCGACACTTAACTCACTTTAAGAGCTTTAAGACTATATTCAAAATTCCACTTTTGAATTTCGAATTTCGATATGAAAATTACTTAAATATTATACATTATATTTTTTATTATATTGAAAAACGTCTATTTTCCTATCATTTACTGTATTATGGAATTTTGAATTTTGAATCCATGGAAAAATTCCATGACTCAAAAGCTTTATTTCCCCTTTTTGAAGATATCTATATCAACAAACTGCAAACTACAAACAGCAAAGAAGAAAGAAGAATTGCAGTTACTTTTATGCAGTTGCAAATTGCAAATGACAGTTGTAGAATAATCCAATTTCCAATAATTGGAAATGGAAATGAGGAAGAGGTGACAGAATGTGTGATAATCAATAATCATGTTTACACTGTGTACTGTGACTTGTGATGTGATGCACCATTTTTGATATTGATAGTCCTTTGTCTTTTTTCCTTTCTCTTTCGTTTTTTTTCAACTCATCTGACATTACAGAATTTTATTATGAGCTGAGATTTTAAAACGCGACTGGAATCAAGACTCACTTGTCAGTTCAACTAAGCGTGACAAAGGAAATTGGAAAGGGAGGAAAAAGTAGAGTAAAGACTAAAGTATTTTTCACAAGATTCATTTTTAATTTTCTCTGCATGAAGTATCAAATATCAAACATGAGTAGTAACAAGTACATTGTACATTTTGTACATAAATAGTTCAAGTGCATTATAATTAAATTGGCATGCATAGTGTACGCTGTAATAGTTTTCTCCATTCTCTTTGACTTGTGCCAGTTTTACATGATTTAGAATTCAGTGAATACAGAAAAGATAATAGAGCGGAGCATTGATCATTGAGCGTTGAGCGTTGAGCGTTGAGCATGTTCTATGTTTCCGTATTGTATTACAAAATGTAATACAAAAGGAGGAGAAAATTACAAAGATTCTTGTACAGTGTAAAGTGTACAATGTAATAAGTGAAAACATGCTGCTGGTCCTGTGTTCTGTGTTCTGTTGATGATGTGATGATGGTCATGTCTTTTCACTCTCTTTTCCTTTTCATATAAGATTTTCAAGTGGTTTTCTCTTTTCTCTTTTCCCTTTTCTCAAAACTCAAAAGAGTAAACCTGTGAATACTTAAAATTTCTTGTTCCCTGTTCACTGTTTAGTCTCCAGTCTCCATTCTTCAATTTTATTTATTCTTTGTTCTCTACTCTACACTCTACACTGGATGCTTTATACTTTATACCGCGTGCCAGTACAGTAGCCAGGTCAGAGGACAAAAACTGAGAATCACGAGTGAATGAGTGAACGGTGCATGGAGAATGAAGAATACTGATGGAGAAGGTGCACATTTGCACATATGCATAATATCTTGTGTCTTGTGTCTTGTATTTTGAATCTTGAATCTTGTTTCTTTACAAGAGAATGATATTACATTATTTTGTCTTTTCAACTTTCCCTTTCACTAGCCACTATAGTCACCGTCATAGTCATAGTGATGGTCGTAACGAATTATAAGCCTTTGTTTAACAAAACTAGTTGTCTTTGTTCCTGATTCTTCACTCTTGACTCAGTCACTCACTCACTCAGTGGCGTTCCTATGAGAAGTGTAATCAAGTGTATGATAGATATTACATCCCAATTAAAATCCGTTTTCCCTTCATCTTTCCAGCTCTTGGTCTCTTTCTGATGCTAAGTGTGTGTGTCTGGTGTCTTGTGTCTTGTGTCTTGTGTCTACATTTAAACTAGAAACCGGGTAGAGACAATTAGTGAGATTTGAAAGAAAGCGAAAGAGAGAGAGAGAATGTTTGAGGAGAAAAAGAACAATCAAGTATTCATATTCATATTTCTATCCAAGTTCCATGCTTCATGCTCCACTATGTCTTCTACGTATATGAAAACTAGAAGATGTTGCAAGGATCTAGAATCTACAATCTAGAATCTAGAATCTACAATCTAGAATCTAGAATCTACAAATAACTAACATGCACATCAATTAGGTTGTCAAGTAAGTAACAAGTAAGTGCCTCGTCCCTTCTCTTACACTTAGTGCTGTCTCTCCTTCTCCTTCGGCTTCATCGCATCTAGAATCTAGAATCTAGAGCTGGTTCATGTGTATTTGCATAATATATTATTATTATTAGACACTATACCTTTCATATTGTAGTATATTTGACGGAAGAGAAGCAAGAAAATTATTGAATGATTTACACCGTGAATGTAACTTGTAGGTTGTTTAGTGTGTATCGAGTATCGAGTATCGAGCATCGAGCATCGAGTATCCGAATGCAGAATGTAAATGCAAGGATTTCCGCGGTATTTTGACTTTGATTTTCATGTTGATTTTGACAAAGTAACTGTAGAAACGGAAACGAGCTCAAGAATCTACAGATTCTAGATTCTAGATTCTAGATTCCGGGAAAAGTTTCACTTTTCACAAGCTCCTTCCTTAAGAAGATTCAAGTTTGATCAGGACAAAGAGAGAGAGAGAGAGAGAAGAGAGTGAAACGGAATTGGAATTGAAATTGGTTGACTTTGTATATTTTGTATTGTAGATCTAGACTGTAGATTCTACAATGTAGAATGTAGAAGCTAGACAGTGGACTTATACTTTATGCATAATGTATAAGTAATGGACACGGAATTTCCACAGAAATCTTTTAGGGATCAGAAAGAGCTTTACAATGGTCGATTCATTCTCCAGTCTCCAGTCCCTAGTTTCCATTCTCCAGGTTCCACGTTCCACTCCAGAATTTCCAGTATATTTTACACATACATTGAGTTATGAGACAGAGACAGATACAGAGCCAGACATCACATGACGTCTGTGTGCATTGAGTATTGAGTATTGAGAATTGAGAATTTTAATATAGTTTGTAGATTTTAGCTAGGCAAAATTAGTCCACGTTTAATCAACCACAAGTCTTGACTAAACGTGCATTTCAGATCAACTTTCCTCCAAGTTCTCAGTTTTCAATTCTCAATCTTTTACTTTCCCATTTCCCATCCATCAAATTACACGACGTTTTACGTTGATTAGGCAAATCTGGAAAAGATGTTGATAGAGACTACTCTATGACATGCTTTTGTTTCACCACTATTCAATTACAATAACTTTGCATGTACAATGTACAAGAGTATTTTAGACAAAGGAGAAACTAGAAAGTAGAAAGTACCTGATGGGAAATTGGACATGAATCTCGAGGAAATTAGCACGTTGAGTTTGTCATTTCCACCGTTAAAATATGCAAAATACAAAATCATCTACTTAATTTGCTCCTATATTGGTTGGGTAGTTTGTAGTTTCTATTTCAAACAAAAGCATGTCAAACTGTGAGAGCTGGCGCTGAATCTGAATCTGGTGGTTTCCGGTGGTTGTCCGGGCTTAAAGACGCCGTTTTTAATCACCGTGAAATTCGACATGAGCGACATCAGACGTTTGGCTCTAAACTGCTCTGTATAATACACAATGTATATCCTGTCGATTCTCGATTCTCCATTCTCGATACACATGAAGCATCAAATTTGAATTCTTCAAGTTCTTCCAGTAAATTGTGAATTATGCATACAGCTTTGGAATTTGAAATTTGATCCCTTTCATTTTTCTCCTGTTGACGTTTATATATTTACATGGTTCATGGTTGATTGAAGAAGGATATAAAATGTAAAATGTGAGAAGTAACAGGTTGAAAGTAGAAAGTTGGCACATGGATCGATATCCATAAACCATAAACTGCAATTCTTTGCAGCTAGTGTATTTCATATTTCAGAAGATTTCAGAAGGCGGATTGTCATGGCTCGTTGTATAAAGTATGAATCAATCAAGTATAAAGAATAAATAAATACACAAACAAGAACCAACTCATTCACGCACCTTCACCCGTCAACTATCGAGCAACGAAATGAAAGAGAAAGTCAAGAATCAATAAGCTTGGTTCTGGTTCAAGTTCTCATGTGCATCAAAATCAAAGGGTTCTTACATTTTCTTTGACTCCAACATCCAACGTTTCGTGCAATGTGGAATACATGTGTGTGAAGGACAAGCTGTAGCTGGTGATGAAAAATGATTTCACCTGATCAAATCCAATCCAATCCAATCCAACTCAGCTATAGCAAGCGAACGGCCTTTCTTCTTTTCTAGATTCTAGATTCTAGATTCCAGACTAAATATTTAGTGCATTGTGTGAAGAGTGTTGAGTGTTGGTGATTTGTGTGGAAATTTATGTGCATGCATAAAGTGTATAGAACCTCACAATTTCCTCTCATGTAAACTTATGACTATCTAGAATCCAGAATTGAGAATCGGTACAAGTTCTCTACTTTTATTTGTGCTGTAATAATTAGAACGCGTAAAAAGGGACAAGTGACAAGATGAACTTGACGGGAATTCAGAATTCAGCACATGGTAAATACTGCAACATGTCTTGATTCTTGTTTCTTGTTTCTTGTTTCTCACACGTATGTTGCATTGATAAATCAACACAAAACCACAGACGGGCAAAGAACGGATAAAGAAACTACTGCTGATTCACCTTCACTCTCCATTCTCCACATATAAAATAAATACAGCACAAAGCGCAACACAAATTCATTAGACCACACAAATACAAAAACAAATAAAGTTTACTTCTTTTACCGTTTGTATATGTGGTGTGCATAAAACTTTCTCATGTCTCCTTTCACTTGTACTGTAGACTGTAGGTGAAATGAAGAAATTGGCATTCGAATCCTGACAAAAGTGAGGAGAAAAGTAGAAAACTTGTCGGCAGACAGAATCCACTGAACCGAAAAACAAAACCAGAAGCTGAACAAAAAGGATATCTACAAAACTGGAAACGGGAGCAGAGTTGCTTTCCTTTTGTTTTCCCATTCCCCATTTCTCACAATAAGTCTAAAGTAAAAGTGAAAGTAGTAGTAAAGGTGAAATTCAATCCAATTTTCATCAATCAAATAGCCCGTCATTAGTCATTATAGAATATAGACTATAGACATTAAACATTGTACTGGATAAAAAGTAAAAAGTAACCTTTTGCCACTCAACTCTCTCTTTCCGATCCACTTGCTCCTGATAGAAAAATTAATATCAACTTGAATATATCAAATACCAAGCTAGTACAAAGTGACAGGAATTTCACCAGAACCAGCACCAGCACCAGCGGTCAATGACCTTTCCATCCAAGCCCAAAACATCAAAACTCAAAACTCAAAGCTCAGAGCTCAAAATACAAAAGTGAAATCTCTATTCTTAATTCAAAAGTATCTAAAAAATCAATGAATCTAAAACTTGCTTGGACAATTTTTTGTAACTTTGGAATTTGAAATTGAGATTTCACTTTTGTATTGTGTTTTGTATTGTAATTTGTAATTTATAATGGCGCAGAAAAAGGTAGATTGTTTAGTGTAATATTTTTTTTACTTTCCGAAGTTCGATCCGCCAGAGATATTCAATATTCAATGCTCAGCATTCTTGGATCAACCAAACTATGTGGAAAAAAACCTCATAAAAAGCATAACAGTTTGAAGTAAACCTGAGCTGGACAATGCTGCCTCACAATGCTGCCTCCATTATAAAGGCCCATGCTGCCTCTTCATGC
>JAQGBH010006595.1:0-12235 GCA_034698265.1 Sminthurinus aureus | reverse complement strand
GTTTAAATGTGTTTTATTTAATGAAGAAGGTTGAGATGCCGAAAACTATACCACAGTTCCCCCAGTTAACCCTATATGTCTTTTAGTGGCTACAATATGATGCTCAGTTAATATGATGTGATATGTGCATGACCGTTGTTTGATGGTAGGGTATTTTATTCCAACAGACAAAAAGACAAACCAAATACATCACTGCTGGTGAAGATCAGTCTGTATACAAGTGTTATATCCTGTGTACGTTTATGTATAGTTATAACTATAAGGGTTATGGTTGTAGTTCTTAATTATTTGTAAAATATTTTATTGTTAGTTTACTATGTGTTAAATAGATGGCAACAATGAATTAAGTAAATACCACGTAAGTTTAGTTCTCTGTTTATCATGGTAGAAGTTTTGATGTCGAGACGATTTTTAGATATATTTTTTTCAAAATAATTTCGTACACATAATAATAATAATAATTATTATTATTATTGTATTTTGTCGATTTTATGTTATCTCCATTGTAGATGCTGCTGTTTAGAAACAAAATTTTGTTTTTATATCATGTGTTACTATATACTATACAAGTATTGTGTAGGTGTGTTGGCATAACATGGTAAAGTATAGCTTTGTACAAACAAAGACCAACAACAGTTCAACCAAAATATTGTTCTTTAGGAGGTCACTAATAATGGAATAATAATGACAACTGTGTACTCTTGTTACTTGTGAGTGATTATGATATGTGAAGAAAATGGCATATAATGTTAAAGTTGGAAATCTTGACCGTGTTTTCTCTTCGACGACAACGCAAGGCTAAGGTCGTCGACGATAGTTTTAGTATAATATTATGTGTTCCTTAGCAGCATTTGGCACATACAGCATTAATATATGTATATACATGTTTATAGTTTATTGACTAGTGGGAAAGTATAGAACATTTTCAGTACACACTACACACATATGTATAATATTATATTATATATATATACTTAAAAATGAACAAATAGATAACTTTTTTTTGTAAAAAAAACGCAAGGCAGAGGAAACTGTATTGTAGACTTGAAAACTATATAGACAGAGTTCACATTGAACTCCATTTGAAGCTACTTCTGGTGATAGTTAATTTATTATGTAAGGATTCCCTGAGAGACTTGACATCATTCATGATTACAAGTATATTGTATTTTATAAACAAGTATATATGAGATCATGTAATTATGATGTCCGTATATAATAGATGCAAATATTAATTGAATTCTTTCCAATACGTTCATGCTACCGTTTTTCATACCATTTGTGTGTATTCCTTTGTCACAACAAAGTTTTGATCTATTTTTGAAAATTATTTAATTTCTACAGTATTTTGTATTTATTTGAAGGGGAGAAAATGACTAATAAGATGATCGTTTATGAAAATGGTTGATGTGCAGTGTTACAAAATTGTGTAAATTAAAAAACTATATATATATATATGCATGTACATATATATATGTATAGAAGAAATTTGGAGTTAAGGTGAAGGTGCATGCATGCAATGTATTGTTATTGTTGTTGCTTCTTGGATTCATTATCACACATTACTTATTACATGTACTTTCATTTGTGTGAGAATCGTGCAAGTTAATGTGTAAGTACGCCTTGAAAATTTTCTTGACTGGTCTGGCTTTGTCTCTTTATTATGGCTGGCTGGGCGCATTGTAGACAGAGAGCAAGAGTAAAGGAGTTAGACGAGACTATATATACGTAACTATAGAGGATTCGCATGCACTATATGCACAGTGTTCAGTCTGTGCCAGTAGAGATTATTATATTTATTATTATTATAGTCTCTATGATATCTTGTAAGTGAACTAATATGGATAGACTGACCTTGTCGTTTTTCTTCCAACTTCCCTATAGTACATACAATTGTAATTATGATTTCAAGTCTTCAAGTATGCATGCCTGTTATGTCGTCTGCTATATCATAGTAGCAATAGCTAATAAATGTCTCAGGAGCGTATAAAATATGTTATTCTATAATTCATGTTGTATAAGTTTGGATACCTATATTTTCTATATATATTTTTTTTGTCTTTCTACTATATTATATTATAACTTCAAATAATTAGAGCAAAAGTTTGTATAATGTAAATTTCATTTTAATAGCTCACATTGTAGTATGCATTGCTTGAATGTGTATTTTACTTCTATTTTTCCCCAAAAGACGAATTACAAAATGATTTTGATTTATATATTTTACCATCTAAATATTTTGCCTTTTTGTAATTTCCATGTTCTTTTCTTACCATTTAAAAAAACATGTAAATCACACAATAGTGGAGAATACAAAACTGGAAAAACTCATCACTCCAGAATAGGTATAATATAACAGATATTAGAGTAAAATCAGTGTAAATATATATTACACGTTATAGTTTTGTTCATTCACAGGTCACTTGTGTAAATTATAAGTGTGAACAGGGCAAATGGAGTCAATTGAATATATATACTTATACCTTATTGCTATTAATATTGGGATAATTTGATGTCCATTTCTTTTTGTTTAAAAATATCCATATAATATTTTTTGTGTAAAAACTTAATTGGAATAGGTAGAGGCAATATGAATCAAAATTCTATGTAACTCTTCTCCACAGAATATGTATAAAACAGTAATTTTTTTCAATGATGAAAATTCCTTGAAATTTTAATTTACAACGAAAAACATGAACATATAACTATATTTTATGCATAGTGCCAGTATAAGAAATCACTATCGATAGTTGATTGTTATATAGGTAATTCATTTTTTGATGTAAATAATATAAACTATGTATGTATATAGTATACAGGTTTTATATGGAATATTCACTCTGCTTATAAATAATGAAATAATATAATATCTACATTCAAAAAGTGTAGTATAATTCTGCAAGTACGAGTAATAGATAAACATTATGAAACATAAAAAAATTTGCGTGTATAAATTTGTAGGTTGAAAGATGGAGATATAAAAATTGATGGTAGTAGATAGAACTATAGTAGGTATACAGTACATATATATACATTATATAATCGGCATTATTACAAGTGAATGGTCAGTGGGCCTTGGACTTGCACTTTACCTACATGGCTAGTTTCCCATGTAGAAATTATTTCATGTAGTTGAAGAATGGTGGCCCGTTAAATATGTGTCTGTTAAAACTTTTTGTTGACAATGAAAATTTTCATTGTATAGAAACTAAATTTTGAATGTTTTTTGTACAAAGAAATTTAAAATTTTGTTTACTCCGTAATGGATTCTTTTGAGATGCCTATGGGATCAAAATTTGTATGGTATGTATTTTTTCTGTATACATGTAAAATATGAGCAGACTCACATATATACCTTGGCTAAGAATAATAATAATAATTATTGGAAGCTTCGTACAGACTATAGACTTATCTCATGTTATGCTTGTTGAATAGTGGAGGTTGAGATTTGTAAGTAGTTAGATAAGGAGAGAGAGAGTCTGAATATCTTTTACCTTTGTCTTCCGACTCTGTCATATATGTTTGCAAAAAAAAATAATATGATTGCGTGTCTGCGTAGGTAATGGTTAAAAGCATAGACATAGGTACAAATAAACGTGTACGTCTTTCATTGATGCATGTACCTATGCAAAAAGTACATGTACAAAATTGTGTACGAGTAAACTATCTACAGCATTGCATTTTATGTATTGTGCGAATTTCATAATACATAATAATAATGTACAAGTGTAGGGTGTATAATAGTGTATAGTCTGGCTATCAAAGGTACGGGAGGATATACATGGATTCATGTGTATAGTCATAACAATATATATACTATGTAACTCTGATGTGTATGGGGAAGATTTCGTAGCTAGATATTAGATATTGTATTCTTGTATGCATATATATGCATATAATATATAAGTGGGCATAATAATATATAGGTAATAGTTATTTGTATGTAGTACTGTGTACCTTGATGATTTGTGGTTTATTTGTTAAAGGAGAAGCAAAATAAGGAAAAAGTCATTTCCCTTTTGCTGCTGCTGTCTTTGTTCAATGACTATGTATATGTTTATGTACGTACGTCTGTAGTCTGCACATGTATGTATGTATATATACATAGAGTACATCTATACCTTTCAATGTATGTGTATTGTATATATTATATCTTTCACATAAATGTCGCATAATCATAGATTTCAGGGGCAACTATCATTTTTTATAGAACGTTTAGTGTTTAAGTTATGTTATGCATGTACAAAATTTCGCAATGATAGTACTGATAGAAGAGTAGTCAATGGTAAGGGATTTTTGTTGCTGTATATAATATATAATATTGCTTATGTTTTGTTATTGGTGGAGTGTGGAGACAAAGAGAGGAAAGGTGTAATACATATTATAATAATATATTGTACATGAATCTTGTATAAAGATAGTACTGTGTATCAACGTGAATACTTGCAGCATGCAATTTTTTGTGTATATGTGGCTTTTAAACAAAGAAGAGAATATACATAGACAAAGGCTAGGATTTTAGAGGATCAGAAAAATAAGAATATGTTGGCATTGCATTGTCTTGTTGTACTTTGTGTTGTATATACATGCTCACTCGTTGTAATATAACTTTTATTGTCCGTGTTGAACATTTATGTCTGATGCTCTCCCTTGACGTTTGTTTTTTATTTAATTTTTTTCTTAAACTTGATACATACAAAAAATAGCATTATTGTAGGTCTAGTCTTTGTACATATGAATCGTGGATTCCAAGTAGTAGAATATACACCAACAAAATTTATTGATAAAGATTATTTCTTCATTTTTCAATTTCAGTTTTTTTAAATTACTATAACTATTGTTTTTATTTTTAGATTTTTAGATAATAGTCAATACATTTATGATGAGACGTGATTTGAAAATTTTCTGTGGGATGAACTGAAAACAACGAATTATTATAACATAATATTATATTATCAATCAGTGAGCAAGTAACAACATGGACAGTTTTTTTTTAACTGAATATATAATATTTAATCAAGAGGATACAGTTTGGGAGTATTTTATTTTTGTCTGTTTTGGCTGTTTTTAAAGTTTCTTTGTTTAAACCCAGACCTGCACCGTGAAATGTGCGTGTTCGAGGGCACAAATATAGAATAGATAGTAAACGTACAGCGTTCAGACACGGAGCAGTCATAAACTTGTAGTATCAAGTTTGATACTTGAGAAATGCAATGCTGACAACAGTATAATTGCATCACAAATTACAAATTAAAGTTTGATATTGTTTCATATTATGTATAAATCGTGTTGTACATACATATGAACAAAAAATATGTGTGTATAGTAATGCATTTCTATTGGAAAAAAGTATAATAAACCATGTCTTATCTCTCTCTCTCTCTCTCTCTCTCTCTCTCTGTTATTTATAAATGTAATTTTAATCATTTTATTCAATAAGAGCTAAATTATTATTTGTCTGGGGGAATTATGTAGTTTCTTTCCTTTGTTTTCCGTATAGTTGTCATTGTAATTGGCTGTTGGTAGTCTCGTCATCGTCATTTTCAACATACATGCACAGACCAATTTATTCTGTGCACATATTGAATTTTTCATCAATTTCCTCCTCGTTTTAAGGAGGAAATTTTGTATAAAAATATATATACAACTTGCAAAGATTCTGTAATATGAAATATGAAAAAGAGCTTACAAATATATAGTTTTACTCAGTCTCATGCTTTATCATATCATATTATTGTAAAGTGTAAGCACGTTGCCATTTTATCATTACTATTGGCCGAGCGGGAGAACTTTTGTACTGAAAAAAAAAACAGTCTCTCTTGAGAAGAGTAACAAAAAAATACTTAAAAAACAGTTCTTTGAGCTGAACGAGCTTCGACCTTGAGGAATAATTACTACACAGCGTATCATACATACAACATCGTTTCCCTTTTTTGGGGTTCGGTAGGTTTTGCGAGAGGGTCTTGCATTGGTTTTGTAGTATTCGCATTCATATTTTGCAGAAATCAAATATTCCTATCCTTAGTCAGTTAATTTATTCCTTTTCTCAGCTGTGTGATATGCAGTACAGACTACAGACATTAGTTTTGAGACTGTGAGAGTGAGAGAGTTCGTAAGGCTCGCTCGCAAAATTTCAACACAGAATCATTTGTTTATCGTTCTATCTCTCTCGTTCTCTCTGTGTATAGTAAATAATTTGTACTTACACACTAACTTACATTTTAACATGCTGTGATTTTATTTTTGTTGACTCTAAAGCGGTGTAACATTGGAGCATGTTCATGTGTTTTCAAGATAAAGAAAATACATTTCAGTGTTTTAAGTGTGTAAATTGTGTGTGTGTATGGATTTGATCGTTTGGAAAAGTTATCCTTCAAAAACTGTTTTTTTTTCTTCAGTGAACAGTGGAATATTTTAAAGTAAATTGTGATTGTTTGTATATACATATTTGTATTTCAATTCAGTTCTTTCAAGGAGGGTATTCAGTTTTAATGATATTCCATGATACATAAAACTTTTTTGAAAAGAAAAGGTGGTAGACAGGAAATTGTCAACAAGGCGGATTACAAAAATACTAGTTAAAGTGAATGCTTGTGGTTTTTGTTGATTTTTTTCTAAAAATTTCATCTCAAATGTCCATAAAATTACCATAATGCAACACTATGCAAGAACAAAACTAAATTTGTAGACTCATTTGTTTGTGTTTGTGACTTGAACGGTTTGTGTAAAATAGACAGCACCGGAAAGATAGACATCAGTATTGACAGCATCAGTTTTTCCTTACGAAGAATCTCTGCATTAGTGAATAATAACAACAATAACTGTGAAATATTATTATACAGTCCAAAAAATATAAAGCTTATAGTTTTATGTGAAAAATTTACATTATTTTTAAATGTGAATGTGTCAATTTTTTCCTGTGATAGTTTATATTTTCTGAATATTTTACTACTACTTGTGGCTTTCAAAATGTTTCCGTTATAATTATAGTAATACAAAATACAAATAATAATAGTAATAGTGAAACATTTTATTCGATATTAGGATCCTTTTTCAAACCAGTGTTTTTGTACACTTACAACTTTTTTTATATATACGTATACATGCTCCAATAAAATAAACTGCCTATATTGACCTTTTTTTAATATTACATGAACTGTGTTGATGCTCCCGAGCCATTCAAATACAAACTACATGTGTACGCCTAATTTCATCGATACTTATAATAATTATAAAACGTGTAGTAATAAGAAAGAAGAGAGTGTTACTCTTTCTTATTTTTTTCTAATTTTTGTAACAATAAACTTTCTTTGGTATAATAATGCCGTGTGTATCGTGTTCTGGTGATGTGATAATTTCGGGAAGGTAATTAAAAGAAAAAAATAATACTATTATTATTATTATTTAATATTAGTTATGTAGTTCAAGCAGTGTGTATATATATAAGAACACAATAAGTATAGTTTTATGACTAAGGAAACGACTCAATCATCACAAAGGACCAAAGACCAAACTGTCTGAAGTTGAAGAAGTATTTTGTTTAAATTCATCATCAAATAAATATTAAATTTCCAAACTAGGAAAAACGATTTTAAACTTAGTTTTAGTATTAGACATTGATTGAGGAAAACAAAAAGGAATAGAAATAAAATTGATCTCCAATGCTACGTTGGTTTGATCTTTACTCATTTTAACGTTTTGTGTGGACATTGATGTGTAACATTGGTTTGTTTTCGAAAATTATATTATTTAAGGACTCTGTTCAAAATCAGTGTCCATTGAATACTGTGTATGACTTGGTTTTAAAAGTTTAATCCTAATTACTTGTTGGTAATAATTTGTATTTTAGATGAATTGAATTCAGAAACCGAGTAAATAAAAAATCAGTATGAATGATATACTTGAAAGAAATATTCGATATATTCGATATGATATGATGATGTCATATTAGTATAACATTGTATTCTTCACATGTAGGTATGTACATGTAAGCAAGTAAGCACTAGTGTGAGACCTTGTCTGCATGTGCATATAGAGAGGACTTCAATGCGCTCATGAAAATTCAATGTGATGATACAAGGTCTGATGTTTCATATGTGCGGAAAGGTGTTTGTTAAAATTCTTAATTGAAGTTAAAAACAATACAGGGTTGTATGATTTCAAAATTTATAGTACCTTCAATTGTATGCTTGTAGTTAACATCAAACTATAAAACTTTAGTTGTAGCATATAAGGAATCGGAAACGAGTAGGAAAAAACGTTTTGGATAGTACAAAAAAAGAAGCTTGAATCATCTTTTTTTGTAAAGTTTTTACTCAGCATGCTGAAATTATATATTATTATTATTATTGTCTGCTCAAGCATAATTATTGTCACAAAAAAATTGAATTTGAAAATAATGAAGGCCTTTAAATGACTCGAATCGGGTTCAATAAAAAATGTATAATATAGAGAAAAAAATCTCAACAGACACGTAAATAAATTTACGATTGTATTAAGTATTAAATTGTCATAATAATATATCCTTTATCGGGCTAAAATCACCTGACTTTTTATGATTGCATAAATATTTATTCGCTTTTTTTTTTCTCTCTATAGGTCCCATATAGGAAGTTCGCCGCGTGTTTGTACTAATTCCGGGTGTTCTTCATCAGCTTTACCTCAGGTTAACACCAGAGCCCTAACTGGGCAGCATCCACTAACTAATTATTTGAACGGAAGCAACTTAAACCTCCATAGTAGTGCGGCTGTAGCCGCTCTCCTCCCAGGTTAGTTTTTCACGTCTTAAGTTAAAAGTGGTCAAGTTATTTATTAGAAATATTTTAATACTAATAGCAGTACAAAAACTGCTCCAGTTACAAGTCAACACTGTGATTATTAAACTTTTATGATATGAATTTTTTTCCAAAACAAATCTAACCAAAAACCTACACCTTGTTTTTTTTTAAATATTGGAAAATCATGAAGGATTTTGTCATGTTGTAGGGCCAATTCCATCTTCAATTGGAATCCATTCACCACTTTTTCCTTCCAGGTCCTCTCTGCCTTACTATACTCGTGGCGGTAATAAATTTCTTCGTAGCAGATCAAGGCACCGTGGAATGAGTATGGGTCAAAAAGTTTCAGGTAAACATAATTTTATTTTTTATTTTAATACATCTAAATACATTATAAGGAAAAGAGCAGCTGGAAAATATCTATATGGATGACATATTTTCAAAGTATATAATATACATTATACATAATATAATGAATCTATTCATGCTAGTACAATTATATTACACATGTAGTATTATACATAATATACATAATACTTGTTTGTAAAATTACAAATTAATTATTGACCAAGGGAAAATTTCAAAAAAAAATACATGATCAAATATCGCTTATGCATAACTCATTGAACAATGTTTTATACAATATGATGAGTAAGTACGTAATCAATTTTTATATGGAATATTCTTTATTATCAGTCGGAGGAGGCAAAGCAGGGGAAAGGGTGGTTACGACAAGGACGCCTGGTTTGTAACATTTTTTTTTTTTTTACATTTCCAGCCAAACTCTTTGGATTATATACTTGACTAGTTTTTTTCTAATTTATAATTCACAATGTACACGCTTGATGGTTACAATAGTTATTGATTCTTAAAACACAGTTTTTCAGTTATGTGTATTCTTTTTTTATGTAGGTCCCCGGGATCTGGCCGAAGAAACGTCCCTTCCACCTAGGTTAGATATGCTTCTAGATATGCCACAAGCTAGTAAAGAACTTCAGTTAAAATACGCTTGGAATTCTGAAGACCGGTCATTAAATATATTTGTAAAAGTAAGTTTGTTTTTTTTTTATTACTAAAACGAGAATCTTATCATACATTATTTTTTTGAATGTAATAGATTGTTATTAATTATGAATATTTATGAAATTTATAGGAGGATGACAAACAGACCTTTCACAGACATCCTGTGGCCCAAAGTACTGACTGTATAAGGGGTAAGACTGGTTTCAGTAGAGGATTACATGTATGGGAAATACATTGGGCAACACGTCAAAGAGGAACCCATGCAGTTGTTGGTGTAGCGACTCAAGGTAGTGTTTTATTGTCATTAAATATTATGAAAAGTCTAATAATACTTACTTTCTTTGGTTTGAACAAGAATTTCATTAAATAATAATAATAATATTACTTGCTTTATCTTGTAATCTTTAGATGCCCCACTTAACTCCGTCGGTTATCAATCATTGGTGGGGAGTAACGATCAATCTTGGGGATGGGATTTAGGAAGAAATAAATTATATCATGATAGTAAAAATACAACAAGTGGTATAACTTATCCAGCGTTACTTAAACCAGATGAAAACTTTGTAGTTCCCGACACATTTTTAGGTAAGTTTCAAAGTTTATCAAAATCAAAAAATATCAAATTATTAAACATCATAATATTGTACATCTTTAGATTAATTGAACTTGCTATAGTTTTGTAATATTATTTTATTGGTATGGAATTTCTAGTTGTTTTAGACATGGACGAAGGATCACTTGCTTTTGTGGTTGATGGCCAGTACTTGGGTCGAGCGTTTGATAAAGGAATTAAAGGCAAAAAACTATTCCCTATAGTGAGTGCAGTGTGGGGACATTGTGAAATAACGATGAAATATATTGGAGGACTAGATCCTGAGCCACTTCCCTTAATATTTTTGTAAGTTATTTAATAAAATATATAATTATATAAGAAACATAAATAAATAAATTAAAAAAACAAATAAGATGCCCAAATCCAAAAGATAAAATTTTCAACTCAATTTGTGTCAAATCATGTGTCATCTTACTTTTCATTTTATTATTTTATTATGTCTTTGTTATTATTTGTTTGTAATTTTGTTTTTCTATCTATTATTATTAGGACCCGGAGAGTAATTCGACAAAGTATGGGTCGAGAAAGACTGCATCGAGTGTAAGTTTATTATTAAATATTTCGATGTGCTAATAACAACTACCTAATTTATTTTATTGATCATGTAGTTTATATAAGTTATAAGTTATGTATAATAATAATAAGAAATCATAGTAAAGATAAGTATTTATAAAGACGTTCTTGTAATAATCAATTTCATTCTATTTTTTTTTTGAACAGAAATGATCTTAATTTACCTCCTGCGATTCGAGATTACCTTTTGTACAAGTAAGTATTTTTGTTGTTAAATTGAGTTGATATCGTACCGTATATTACGTATTATGAAAAAATTTCTATAATATTTAATTTTCAAGATTTCAATATATTATTATATATCCTAGTGGTTATATCAACTTCTATTTACTTATAACATGCCTATTTTTACAACTATAATATTAAGAATGTATTGTTTTTTTGTTACTTTCTAAAGGGACAGACGGTAACCTGCGGATTTTTTTTTTTTGAATAATGGCAAACTCTCATTATCATTAGCATTCGTATCGCAGCGTCATCATCGAATTTCTTATATATATATATATATTAATATAATTACAATAATAACGTCATGATTAATTTCTTCGCTTCTTTTGAAAAAGGTCTTGACTTCAACATGATCTACAAGTTTGTTGTTTACGTTTTTGTTTATTTAGTTATGTGGAAAAAATAACTGACGAAAATTAGTGCTTAGAGAGAAGGTGTGTTTTACTGAAACTCAACTTTAAGTGCCGTTTATTGACTTATGGGCAGCAATTGTTTTGTGCTTAGTACGCGTCGTAGTTACTACTACCTATTTTATATTATTGTGTTTTAAATGGGGAACTTTGTTCATCTCCAGTCTCCAAAATTAATCTTCTTGCTCTCAGACTGTAACAGCAATTGTATCAGTAATCGTATTTTCTGTGAGGGGTAGAGACAATTATGATTGTAATAATTAATTAGGTATGCCAATTTTAGTAAAAATTAATACAGTGTTTAGGTAATACAACTTACACGATAAGATGATGATGATTATTATTATTATAAAAATTAATATAGGGCTATGAATAAGATATATTTAGTGAAATCATGGGTAAGTACATGCAAGAAAAAAGGCGAAGAAAATCTTACAAAGGAAGCCGATGATAGTCATGATTCAAGAGACTGGCGTGTGTGTATTATATATGACACACTTGTAATTTTGAGTCTTAAATAATCTCTCCTTCCTCAGAATTGTGTTAATTTTATTTCTTATGAATCTAATAATGATAATCTTATAAGACAAACAGTGTTTTCTTCATTTGGC
>JAQGBH010006594.1:0-12235 GCA_034698265.1 Sminthurinus aureus | reverse complement strand
ACTCTTGTTCCACAATTGTGAGGATTGGGAAGAAATTTCTTATGCAGCTGCAGACCTAATTCACCCAGGTAGAGTTTTAGATATTTAATTTACAGATATTGGCAATGTCAATTCATTTTATATTATCGTATTCCATTTGTTTAAACGTTTTAACAATTTTCTTGGGTGGTCTTTTGTTTATTGTTCCAGCTCCTGATTCTGACTCAAGCTCTTCCGAGCCCCTCCGTTTTCCAAAGCTTTTTTCCATCCAAATTACGTGCTACCAACACAGAGCGGAATAACACTTGCCCTTTGAAATGTTAGAGCCTCGACATGTTACATTTGACATGAAATTGGAATATTTTGGCTCAAAACTGATTTCAAACTTAATTTTCGACAAAAAAAAAGTCAGCCCGGATGTGGACAAAGCTGAATTCCGGAAATTTTCCATTTTTAAATGTTTAGCAACTCGTTTGGAAATTTAAAAATTATTTTTCGACTAGTGTACATAATAAATGTAGTAAATAAAATGTATTTGGTGGATTTTGAGCAATGGCAAATTCATAATTTGGCTGAATTTGGTCAAATACGAATTTTATTCCTTTGTTATTTCCACAAACTGTTCACAAACAAGGAGGATAAAACTGGAAAAAACCCACCAGCCCAAAATGGTGTAAAATGTGGTGAGAAAGTTGGATCTGTTCTTCAATGTTTCCACTGGAACGAGACTATCATTCAAAATCCGGATTTGACCTCTTCCGAATTCCAAGGATTCGTATCTTTCCTCCATCCAGTGGTAAATCCCGGATTCAATCAAACTTTTCAAAATGCCACAAGCCCTCACTCCATGTTCGTGGTTCAAGCAGATCCACCCAAAATACAATGAAAAATACTCGTCTGATCCCATTCGATATTTCGAAATATGCTGTGGACTCCTAAAATGTGGATCTGCGGGGACCTCAAACTTTCCAAGTTTTTTGTGGTACTGTACAAATGCTGTTTTGTTACACTGCGCCACGTGTTTTTCCATTCCAGGTGGATGCTCGTCATTACTTCGAGATGGGCCGTAAACTTTTGAATCTGTCCAACGAGTTTCTGTAACGGAGAATCTGACAATACATAAAGCACATTAAATTGTAGTACATGATTATGAGGTATGAAATATTTAGTGCAAACCGCAAAGTGTAGAGGGCAGCGCTATTTCAAATTTGGCGGATAGTTTTACACTGACCTTGACTTGTAAATAGCGTCCACTTAATGCAAGTTTTAATGAACTTGACAATAACATACCATAATATAATTTAGTAACAATTGTAGAGCATGCGTTTTCCTATGGCATAAGTCCGTCCAATAACACGGTATTTGGTTTTGATTTGTGGGTCCATTCTCATCCTTCTGCATTGTAAATTGTAAATTGTACATTGTTCATAAATTTGATGTAAAATGTACAAAGGACCTCCGGAATATTTTCTTCTTTTGATGTATGCAGTGGACAGTATGTACAATGGAGAATGTACCGTGTACCTGGAGTCAAATTAAACTTATTCTGTCACACAAGTAAAAATGCCCGTCAAATGACGGGGAAATATACATGTCTTTAAAATCCGTATCCGATGGTCAAAAATTTTTCACCTTTCAAAAGGCTTGACATTCTATATAGCAGCCAACTTTTAGCCAAAAAATAAATCGTTCGTGAATTACTGCGGGATCGCTAATTTTTTGCTTTGATTTGCTCCTAATCACGGCTATTTCTCCCGGGCATAATAATAGCAATTTCTCTTAGCCAGACTAGTACTCATTGAAGGTAAAATAGGACATACGGGATTGAAGCCATCGGATCGGATACGAATTTTATACAAGGTAGATTTGGAAATAGGATACAATATAATCGGATTAGGAAAAGGTTTCTCTCAAACCCTGTGGAATGTCTAAATTTGTAAAAGAGAAGGGGAGAGTTGTAAAAGGGTGGACAAAACTCTCTCTAACTTGTTTTCCTGCAGTCTGTTTTTACCAACCATTTAGAATAGAGCTGAATAGCCAAGTTTTTTTCCCAACACTTTTTTCTAAGCGTGGCTTAATTTTTTCATTTATCTGTACTCCGTACAGTGTACAGTGTACAGTGTACACCTTGGAGTTACAATATTCACTATTCAGTAGCAGCTGTGAGCTTCAAGCCTTGTGAAATTTTACGTTGATTTTGAAAGTGGATGTAGATAACAAGACCAGACAAATCGCAAAGTCGCAGTCAAGTAAAGGGATTTTGAATTCTGGACTTCTGGACAAAAAGTCAAAGTCAAACTTTCAAATGGAAGAGGAAATGGTCAAAATAGAGGAGCCGTGGAAACTGTTTTTTGAAAAGTTGCCTCCAGAGGTAAAAAAAACGTAGGAAAAACTGACATTTTTTTAAAATTCCCATATCGCCTGACAAAATAAAATTTTCTTTGGTTTGGTTTGGTTTGTGTAGATGCTGGTGAAAATCCACGAATGTCTGAATTTGAGAAGTCTCCTTTGTTGTCGCGCCGTTAGTCGTCAGTGGAATGCGATTGCGAGTTCTGTCTGCGGATCAAGAGCGGACCTACAATTTCGGTTTCACTGCTGTAAATATAAATCAAAACCAGACGGAAAGATTGAACTGCGCGGTAGAAAAGAAGATATGAGCCTCGAGGAATTCACCGAGCTTTTTGGTGCTTCGCAAAACTTTCCATGCGCTCGCTACAGCTTTTATGAAGTTGGCTCTTGGACTTTTAGCAACGCACATTGGATCAATTTCCTTTCGGCATTTGGTGCAAATATCAAATGTCTTAAATTCAGTCTTAAACAATTTTGGGAAAAGAAAAAGGAAACGAGAACGACGGCCGGACTCTCCAAAGTCATAGAGCAACTGAGCAATCTGCTTTTGAATTTGAGTCAACTGCCAAATCTTCAACAATTTGGTCTACAGATGGACAAATTTGACTTTGAAAATTCCGCAACAATCCCACTCTTCCAATTTCCACCAACATGCGATTCAACTGAAAAGACTGAAAATGAAAATCCGGGTTCATCATCATCATCCGAAAAGAAACGAGAAAAATCAAGAGGAAAAGTGCAACTCCCTCGCTTGAAAGTCCTTTATCTTGATGAATTCCTCTTCTCAAAATTCACCAGAATTGTCACTCATCTTTTTGACGCCTGCGTTAATTTAAAAAAAATTGAGCCTTTCAAAAAACCCAAGTATTACAAATCCATTGAAACTTTCCAGTTTCTCCAGTCACTGGGAAAACTTGATTGTATCAAGATGGCGGAAATCAAGCTGACCCCCCATTTTTTGTCCAAAATCAGAAAAAATCCCGCAGCTCCACTGGCTTTTAAAGTAAAGGTGCTGAATTTATGGGTGGGCGCCGACTATAAATCAAGCCGCGCTTTGGCAACTTGCTCCATTTTCATTTCCAATCTCTTTGAATCCATTAAAAATAGCTTAGACGAGTTGATAATGGACGTTGTGGGAGGTCTGAGGGATCTCCAAATCCCAAAATTCACCAAACTAACCAAATTGAAAATGCTTGTCAAGCCCTACGGCAACTCTTCAGACCTTTTTCTTCCCGTTGGAATTAAATTCGTGGACAGCTTTTCGGTTTTGCGGACTTTTGGTGAGTTATTTGTTTCCATTTTTGTCCTCGTTATGTTGTTTGTTTTTCAAAGTATATGTTTTAAACATTGGGATTTTTTTTGGTTCTGGTGCTGTGGTGGGTGTTGGTTTTTTCAATTAGATTTAGAAAATCCATGGCGGTCAATTTTTCCACAAGATGGCGCCGACTCTGACTGTGATTCAGATTCTGGTTCTTGTTCCATTCCTAATATTCCAACGTTGACAACTCTTGTAGTCACAGGACGGAAAATGGATGGAGAAACAATTGCTCAAATATCCGCTAGATGTCCAAATTTGAAGAATTTAAGTATTAAAGCCGGAACATATGATTTTCCGCAAGTTGGCAGCGCCATCTGGACTCGTATGAAAAAACTCGAGGCTTTGGACCTAATCGTCGACGTTCTTACGCCAGCCAATGCTTTCCCAGCTGTTGATTCGTGCATCACCGGATTTTCATGGGAATACTGCCTTCGTCTTTACGATTTGTATCAGGTGGAGCAAAAGAAGTCCGAAGCTGACTTTTCTCACTCAAAGTTGAACTTGACTCTGGATCGGATACATCCATCAATTTTGGATCTAAAAGGTAAAAATCACCCACACAAATATTTACAAATGAACTAGAAATACAAATTGTCAATGTGAATGCCATCATCAAGTATCAATACGGATATTAGCTCAAAGACTTTCTTTACAAATATAATTTTTTTTATCATTTCTCACAGATTTAAAATATTTTGAAATCCGTTTGGCATCTTTTCACTCTGCGATTGACGATGACCGTCGTCCGGGATCCAGGGACAGTGTGATGAATCGGATCTGTAAAGACTACGCCTTTCATCTCATGGACAACCTCACCTACAACATTTCTGGAAGGCGCTGAACGCCCAACATTTACAATGTACAATGTAAATACATGCAACTCTAGGGAAACAAAATGGCGCCTGAGAAAAAAAAACATAGCACTCACTCTACAAGCTACAGTTTCTGTATTCTGTATTCTGTATTCTGTACTCTTTTGGCCATTGACGCTTTTGAAACTTTATCCAGAAAGACGCAAACAAATAATGGGAAAAATCACAAAATCTGGTAGTTTGCAACTTGAACGCTTTTGTCCAGCACAATTCCCAAAATTTACAGAAAATGGTTGAAACTGTTGGATTTGTACACAGCTTTTTTTAAACGACTTTGTTGTGAACTGTCAAATGTCCAAATGTCAAAGTTGTTGAGAATTCCACTACAAATATTTAATCTCCGCGTGTCAAAGTGTACACGTTTGACATTTGACATTTGACAAATAACAAGTAATGTGAGGAGAATTCAAATTCAATGTAATTATTTTATTACACATAATTATCACTTTGTTTATTAAAGGGTTTCAAAAACAAATTTGGTATCCCAACCCGAATCTGAAATTGTTGAAAGGATGAAGGATCAAGTATGAACATGTAGGATGTAAATGTGAATCATAGAGTTGTAATGTTGAAACGTAAAATATCCAAGTTCTCAAGCTGTGAGCGTCGAGCTTCGAGGCTCTAGGCAATGACAATTGACACTTGACAACTGACAAGGGCACTTGAAAAACGAGACAAAAAATCATCAATAATGAACAGGAGGATAAATAATAAATAAATACTAGACAAATACACAGAAGCTAATTGTAAGCAGTACAAGGTATATTATCAGGGAATAAAATAATCCATACAAAAAGTCTCTCTGATTTTAAATTGACAAGCAAAAAATCCTTATGGAAATCTTTGTGAGCTTTGAGCTTTGAGTCAACATGAAAATGTATATTATTTTGACATTATTCAAATTATGTTCATGATTCATGACAAAAATTTCCCATGGTGAAAATAAATACATGTTGATGTTTTTTATGCTGAATTTTAAATTTCTTTGGTTTTTTTGGGTTTTTTTATTGCAATAATTTTTTTACAGTTATTTTGTTCAATTTCTTCTATTTTGTTCTGGTTTAAATACTTCAAAGTAATTTTTGATGAGGGTATTTGCTGCCTTCAGACTCTGTGTGATGAGGTCATTGGCTTTTTGTTGATATTCGGGCACGGTGATCTCTAGAAGCTGGTCCAACTGAAGAATCGTCTCAACGGAAAATGCGGAAATGAGTTCCACGGTCTGCATAACAGATTCTACAAATTCTATCAGAGAAATAACGATGTCCCAGTCGCCATCATTTAAAACCCAGTAAATGTAAAGGATCCAGGCCGCTTTATCCTTCTCCTGACGATCCTCAAGAGCCACTTGGAAAGTCTCAGTGAGATTTCTTCCCTGATTTACCAAATCTGAATCAAAACCACTCGACTCCCCAAAAATTGCAAGCAATTCGTCGTTGAAATGGAGACGAAGATCGCGAACTTTTTTAACGGTGTCCAGTCCCCCCAAAATCACAGAGGTCGTGTTTAGGTCAGCAACGTATTGGAAAAAACCAAGAAACTCCTCCAGGGAAATATTCGTGGGATCTGAATCTACGTAATTTCAAACACAAAATCAAAATTTAGAGCCGGGTAAACGGCGTCGCATAATGTTAAAGAATGCGCGGCGCATTGCTATAGAAAATTCTCTAACATTGTGCCGTGCCATTCATCATTTGGCTCATTTATAAGTTTCAACCCGGATATGAGAGCAAAAAGATAGAAAATGTCAAGTCAAGGTACGGCGCCGCATAATGTTATAGAATGTGCGGCACATTGCTACAGAAAATTCTCTAACATTGTACGACGCCATTATCACAACTTGATATTTTCTATCGTTTCAATTACATATAATAATTTTCAATAATGTTGATTGGTTTAACTTGCCATTTTCAGAAGGCGGCCACAAGAGCGCCTTTACTTTGTCGATGGATTCTGAGACAACTTTGAGGTCTTCTTCGATGACCACTAGGACTTGTTGGAAGACGTCTGGGGTCAAAAGCGCTTGGCATAAATTAACAAGATTGGAAAGATATTCAAAGTGGATCGTCCCCCAAAAATGGATAAACTCTTGAATTTGAGGGAGGAAAATCCGGAGATTTTCATAGACTTGCTCTGGATCCGGGTTTTTAAGTACACTTGTCCAAAAGATGTCAGAGCCTTCCATAACAATTGAGTGTTTGGCTACTATTTTTAAATGAAATTCCGTGTCAATAGCCGCAACATCAACACCGGCGTCCTTAAGAGCTCCATAGATAAAATCCTCCAAGTTCTGTGACGCCCCAAGGAAATTGAGCAAAATCTCTTGAAGTTCCACTAAGGTGTTAAAAAGGTCAAGGTCACGCAGCCATGTCAAATAGTTGAGAAGGTCCAAAAGTTCCGAATTTTCAACGACCTGTCATACCAAAATCCCACTCAACATCAACATCAAAATCAAAGGCAGGCGAGACCAAATTTTGGTGTTTTTCTCCATTTTGAAAGACTTTTTCCAGTCGCTGCAACCACAATCCAAGATTTGTAACTGTTCAAAAATATAACAAAAATAATTCATTTTCCGTCACAATTTTTTAATTTTTTCTAATTCAAATTCCTAAGCCTTTTGATATTTGATATTTTGTACCTGTAAAGGATTGAGTTTTGATGGGTTTTACAGGAGCACTTGAACCTGATTCCACCGTGAAAATTGTGGCAATGACGGGCAAAATAAGGGAAACGATGAGACGCGGTTTCATTTTAATCGTTATTTAATTCCCTTGATTTGTTCTTGCTTCTGGCTCTAAACAGTTGAATAAACGACAACAAAGTTTATTTGAATTTATAAGCTCATTTATATGGCAATTAAAATGTAGCGAAGGCTGATACATGATGAAACATCTCAAAATCAAAGGCAAAGTCAAATATCAAATGGGAAACTTTTATCATATAATTAAATTTCAAGTGCTTAGCTCTTGTTGTTCTTTGTTGTCTGTTCGTCGTGCCTTCAACATGTAGGATTTACGCTTGTACAATGTACAATGTACAAGCTCAAAACTCAACCCATTTAAAGCATCTCTTATATTTATGACGCGTTTGGCGAATTGATTTGGAGATCACAACAGAAATCCCATGTGGAAATTTTACACTCAATTGTCAACAGTCAACAGACAAGATAAAAGATAAACGATAAAAGTTAAAATCATCAATCAGCTTCGTCACGAGTGATGAATTTCCAATTGCGATTACGCTCAAAAATCTACTGGTAAAAATCTAAATCGTGGCAACTGTATCAGTATTTTAACGCGCTTCCTCGTTTCTTCAAAATGCGGCTCGAAGATGGCGCAATGGCGCAGCATATTATCAAAAATGAACAGCAATATGCAGTATTTTATTTATCTACTTTTCTATAAGAGAAATGCACTAAATAATTTCACCACAAGACAAAAAGTATGCCTAAATATTTGAATACTTTTACGTCTTAATTGTTTTACATGAATGCGTCTTTTTATCCCTGTCCGTTAAATATTATGGAAATGTGACGAGTAGATTGACAACATTTTTGACTACAAAGTCGATGAATCGAGGTGTGGATGCTCTTTCAAGTGTATGAAAACTTCCAACTTTTACTCCAACATTTCGAATTCCTCCAATTTCTCTCTTCATTTCAGTCCAAAAACTTGGAATTGGAATTGGATTTAGATTTGAATTTGAATCGGCATTGGGATTGGGATTTGGATTTTCTGAGTTTTGTAATTCTAAGTCTGATTTTTGGACAGTGACTAAAAATTCCTGTTTCATCCGCTTAATTTTCTCAGGGATGGCAAAGGCTTTCTCGTACAAAATCCCATAAATCAGAGTCAAAAGGAGGGCGCAGTAACCCGTGAAAGCAGCCATAAGTGGGAAATGGGCAAAATGCCGAATGGTGAAAAAGTAAAAGAGGATGGAAAGAAAACAAATGAGTTTGAAAGCAAAAATGCAGAACGGGAAACATTGATTGAAGAGCTGGATGAAAAGGACGAGTTTTCTCATCTCCTTCAAAATCTGCTGGACAATCCAAATTTCTCTCCGCATGTCTCGATTGCGGATTGGACGGCTTTGGAATTTTTCCTTGAGGTTTCTGATTATTTAGACAAAAAGAAGGGGAAAATCATTTTATTTTTTATCACTTATCATGTTTCAACTTTCAAATAATAAAAGCACATTTTCACACATTTTAACACAATTTTGCCTGAGTTGAAGATCCAGTTGCTTAAGTTCCAGCTCACATTTTCCAAAGAACAAGAGTTGGCAAACGATTGAGAAATTGACGGATGCAAACAAGAGCGTCAGAAAAGTTGCCTCAAGGGCCAACAACCCGAGAAAACTGAACCAGTTTTGATACTCTGGCGGAAGAAACGAGTACAAAAGCTGGGGGCAGTGCGGTTCAACGACGAAAAGGACCATAGCAAAAATTCCCGTTAGTATAATTACAAGCGGGTAATTTTTGGCGATAAGTTCATCCACAGAATACTGCGGTGGCCATGACAACAGAGGACGAACTCCGGAGCTAGATTGTTGTTGTTCACCTTCAGCTTCAACCCAAGCTTCAGATTTTGCTCCAGGTTTTCCTGTAAAAAGTTTCAGCAAACCAACAGTGAATTTAAATGTATTAATTTGTTTTTTCTACATTTTTACAGTCAGTTTCACTTCCAAAGCCAAATTGTAAAACAGTCATAATTTAGAGTAATACGAAATCATGGATTTTTGACTTTATTCCTACCTGTTCCTCCCGTCCGTTTGCCTTTGTTCCGTCTACTTTCTATCTGGAATTTGTGTTCTTCATCCACCATTTTTTGCACCGGGTTTTCCCTTTGTTGAAAAAGCTGATTGTAGACCGTCACGACATCTTGTGGATTTTTTCCAAAGAGACAAACTCCCGTGAAATACATACAAGAGTAGCCCAAGGCAATTGGGACATGAAGAATGAAATGATCCCATCGGAAATATTTTTCCCGTTCCACAATCGTCGATTGAACGAGTCTGCCCAAAATGTAAAGCAAATGAGCCATTTCAGCACAAAATAAAACTCTCCACAGGAAAACTTTGATTTTACTCGACTGCCTCCGAATTTTCCCAGTTTGCAAGTTTATTTGAATCGGGAGAAAATTCAAAGCGGAGAAGATTTGGATTACTTTAAAATTCCATCCGTTTTCTTCCCTGCTCAACATTTTCCTCTTGTCTCTTGTTTCTTTAATTTAATTTAATTTTGGTGTGTTTGATTTTGGATTTTTGATTTTAGTCTGCTTGAAGCTTCAAGTTTGAAGTTTGAAGGAAGAAGGTGAAATGAAAGTAGAAATGGACATTTCAAGTATCGGTGCTCTGTCGATTGTCGACTGTCAAATTTATTGTTTGCTTTATCTGTACTGCGTTATAAAACGGAAGATAGCAAAGTTTGATCAACCAAAGTCAATTTACTTGAGCGTTTGTATTCGCCCATTTAATTGCCCGGAGCAGCGAACAGTCAACAACAATCTTTGCACAGTGCTACTGGGTTGATTTTGCATCTTTTGCAAGAAAATAAAGGAAAATGAGAGTTAAATTGCCATGCCTCTGCAATCCACACTCTACAAATATTGCCCATGAAATTGCTGTATAATTATTCATGTGTTTTACCGATATGCAGTATCAAGCGGAAAGAGAAGATAAATTTCCTCTCGCTTAAAACAACAACTTTTTCTACAGTAAACAGTCGAAAGTCAACACAAAATGTCCTATCTTTTTGTTTGTGCTTGTTCTTCATAGAAACGCTGCATAAAAAACTACGAACACTGCAAAATGTCTCATGTTCAATTGTCCATACAATTTTGCCACGAAAAAGGTGGGAGTCCAACACAAATACAAATACAAATACAAACACGCTTTTATTTTTGAAGTTGCAAAAATGGAATAGAAACGATCCGGAATTTCGCTATCAAGTAAATAACTTTGGTGTTTGCTAAATATTTGCTCACAATTTCAAAAGGCAAAACGCGCGTCTTTTATTTTTCAGGCTTTGTGCAGGAAAATATTTGCATTTTTGTACGGAATAAAAAACTATTTTCTTATGATATATTATCAAGTATTTTCATTGCAATTAGAGTGACAAGGTTTATTTTGCAAAAAGTATTGTAAAAGATTTACCATCCACCGGATACCAGGTGATTGGTTTTGTAAGCCTTTTAATCCCTTCAGTTGACGGGCATTCATGACTAATCTTTGATGTCATGGTATGAAAATCCAGGATTTTGAGAAATTTGGTGCAAGTCATAATAGAGACAGTTTAAATACAACACGCAGATGCGAAGGAGCAAACAAAGAAATTGGCCGCGGGTCAATTTCTAGCTGAATTGGCTGTTGAGGGATTTGAGTTGTTGAGTGGAGGAATGAACAGGAAATGGGAGAAGCAGGGAGCAAAATGACAAAATGTCTGTCTCAATCAATATCGCAGCCAGTTCCAGTTGGGTGGTCTGTTTCTGTTGTATTACTTTGTACACATTGGCGTCACTTGTCAGCTCTCGATGGACTGTTTGAGAAATCGCCGAGCCACAAACCGACGTCAATAAATGAGGATGGGAAAACCTGATGAACGGAGTTTAATTAACGCGAGTCGTTATATCCGTTTTACGGCCCAATTTGCAAAGCCAAGCCGAGTAATGGTTTTCATGTCACGTTGCACAGAACGCTGAAGAGAGAACTCAACTTTTATTTGGAACTCGATACTCGATACTCGATATTTTGCACAGAAGACGAGAAGGAAAGAAAGAGAGAACAGAGGAATTGGCATTTGAATTGTTTATTGTTCATGTTTTATTCAGGGTTTTGCTCGAGCAAAATGTATCCACTTACGAGCTTTAGCTTTATTCAATTCTCTTTCAATTCTCTCTGTGTACTGGATTTCTTTGTGTGTCGTGTCGTGTCTGAGATAAGAAAACCGGAGCAACGGAATGGAATTTACCTAAGTCGTCTATCCGTCTGTTTTCTTCAGTGCCGATGCCGATGCCATGGAAATGGAGTTACATTGAACTGAACAGTGACTAGCTAACAACAAACAGAGAGCGATGGGAGACTTTTATGTTTTTTGTTGTAGTTAATAATTTAGTTTAGTTAATAATAATTCAGCACCTGAATAACGTTATTCCCTTAGTTTCCCGCTGTTCAATGTTCAATTTTCTCGGAATTCTTCAAGTATTTTCCGTGGCCTGGATATTGGATAAAACGCCTAAATAATTCATAAGCAGTAAACCCGTGGCAACATTTGCAGAGCTATGGAATGGTTTTCCGTTCCTTTTATTTCGCCTTTTCCTTTTCTCTTCTTGCAAAACGTGGAAAATCAACGTGACCAAGAACCAAAGCCAAAGGCAACGCAAAAGCGTGGATACTGGATACTGTTTGTGTGTCAACGGTCGCTTTGTTCTTTGTTCTCCGTTGTGCTCAATTCACGGTAACAAAATGGCCAGATAAGAGCTCTAGAGCTCCGCTTAATTAAATGTTGTCAATCAAATTCTTCCATCTAAATACTCAATACACGCAAGTCGGCACTTTATTCTAGTCTATTCTACTCTATTCTGTCTTCGGCTCGTCGGTCATTCGGTTCTCCAACTGAACCCGAGTTTATTCACTCGACTGTTGACTGTCGACTGGACTGCAACTTTGAGTGGCTTTTCTATTCCTTCTCCAATTCCGTTTTTGACCTCTTTTTTCATTC
>JAQGBH010006593.1:0-12236 GCA_034698265.1 Sminthurinus aureus | reverse complement strand
AAACTTTATTCAAGTCACTGTCATCAGATCGATGATTGCCTTTCGACACAGTACATAATTACAATTAGGTTACTTGATGTTTTCTCTTGGGTTACATTCGGTTGATTTTTTTTTTTTTTTTACTTTTCAACTAAGTATTATTATTTGTAGTGCTAAAATAACTTGCTATTTTGAATACAGATAGTGCTTGGGAGGAGAAACGTTTCTTCAAAATTGATGCAATTGGAAATTCGAAATCAAATTTCAAAGGGCCAACGCCAAAGCTCAAGTTTAACAGTCAAAGATCCTTTGACAATGGTAATTTTACCGTAAAATTCTCATTTGACTCGGAAGTGACCTCTTTTGAAAATTCTACATAATCTGACAGTTTTTGCATCTATTTACTCGTAGATGGCGCGGATGAATGAGCTGGTGTTTGAGCTTGAATGGAAAATTGAACCAGGCAATTTTTTCCAGCTGCGGTCTTCTCTTTTGCTAGGGGCAAGTCTAGAATCGGTTTTTGCAATAGAACTGTTGCTTTGAAATTTGCAATGCCCATAAAAATAAAAATAACATGAAATAAGAAATTATAAATCAAATTTTGACTGGTTTATTTTCAGATGGTTTGTCAAACGGTCAACTCCCTGATTTTTCTGGTACAATTAAAATTGGCGGGAAATTGAGTAGCGGCCTCGAAATTCATAATTTCAGAAAATTTAAATGTGATGAATGGGCCAAGTTTTAGAATAAAATGTTTGATGTTTGATGGTTGGGGTTGTTTCGAAATTTTCAACATATTTATAAAATTCAATGTCAAACTTAACAAAATTAGTAATGTTTGTTGTGCAAGCATTTTTGACACATTTCAACATCAACATCAACGCAAATATCATCATATCATAATTTTGTCTTTTGTACTCTCCGTTCTCCATTTTTCTCTAAACTCTACACATAGTGAAATTGCGTGTGTATTGAGTCAGTTGAGCGTTGATGTTAAATTTCCATTGCAAAAATTCATTGAGGGAACCAGATCAATAAAAATAAAGCGGGAAATTTATGGTGCTTTTGACCATTTCAATAATGAAAATGTGTCTAAATTATGTGTTACAAATTGAGTTGAGTAATGTAATTTGTTTGTGAAAAGAGTTTTGATCGACAATTCATAAGCTACCACACAATTACAATAATTTTTTCTACCTTCAACTAAAACGTACAAGAAAACGGACTTGAAAAGATCAAAGTAAAAATATTCTCCATTCTACAAAAAACTACATTGTACATGTTCATTGCCGTCCTGTGTTTTTCAACTTAGAATAGACAATAAAATGCACATTCAATAAATTTTGGTTGCCATGACAACGGAAAGAGAAAATGGGATTTCAAAGCTCACAGAACGTCTCTGCCTTATTTTTAGAATTTTCGGATTATTTCCCTTTCACTCGAAGAAGAATAAAAAGAAGAGCCGGAAATTAGAAAAAGGGCTCAATAGCTCATCCAGTTTTTCATGGTCTTTTTCGTGGCGAAATCCAGTCACAATATTTTCACTCTTGCTCATGACCTTTTTGACCAGTGTAAATTTAAATTACATTGAGAAAAATAATGTGTACAACATTGGGAAACTTTCTGACCAAATAATTTTTTCTGGGATGACGTATGCATTTTACTATGGTGATTTTTTCCTGAGACTCAACGCCATCTGTAGTACTCCCCACATCCTAAAATTTATGTCCACCCTTAAAAAACTGGACATAAAATTCGCCATTACTACAAATTCCCGCTTCACTCACAAGCTGAATACAAATGCGCAAGGAAATCAGAATCGGAAAGGAGACAAATTTATTCTTGGAACTTTGTACACGATTTTTGCTTTCGTAATCGTTGCCGTGGTAACGGAAGCAATCTACATTTTTCAATTTACCGCGGACATGTACAAAAGAAAAAAGGATCCGTATTCCTTTATTAGTCTTCAGGGTGGTCCAATTTTTTACTGGCTGACCACGAGTATTTGGGCGTTGACGGAAACATCAGTTGAATTAGCCATTGCGGAAGCGGTGCTATTTCCAATTTCAGCCACCCTGCAACTCGTACAGGCGCTAGATGGCGCATTTTTACTATGGGAGCGCGATTTAGAGGATATTTCAAAAATACCAACTAAAGGAAAATTAACACTACAGAAACAAGTCTTGAGAAAAAGGATTGAACACTTTATTTTGGTTCGAAATCTCTTTTCCGAATTTGAACGTGGCTTTGGCGCCAAAATCGTTGGAATTATTGCATCATTTTTTTCACTGACCATCGTAAAATTGTATTTTACAGCAAATTCACCAACAGTTTTTCGACTTCCAATTTATGCTCTGTCCTTCTTCATCAGCTCGTTGTATTTTTTGATTGGAATTCTCCTTCTTTTGCATCTTGGTGACTCGATTCAATCCACGGTAATTTAGTTTTCAAAATTTAGTTTAGTGCTCAAAAGCAACAAGATAAATAAGGTATAATATACTAAATTTATAACGTTTTATTTTTATGTCAAATGTAGATGGCGCTCGCGAGGAAAAATGTCACTTCAAAATTCCTGCAATTGGGAATTCGAAATCAAATTTCAACAGGTCAAAGGCAAAGATCAAGTTTAAGAGTCAAAGATCCTTTGAAAATGGTAATTCTGGCGTAAAATTATGACGTGAGTCGGAAGTGACCTCTTTTAAAAGTTCTATGTATACAGACAGTCTGACCGTTTTTGCTTAGTTGCCAATATTTTGTGTAAATATTTTCCCCCTAGATGGAGCGAATGAATGAGATGGTTTTCAAACTTGAATGGAAGATTGAGCCAGGACAGTTTTCGCAACTATCGTCATCTCTACTTTTAGCGGTAAATCGGTTTTTGCAATGCCCATAATAACAAAAATGCAATAAAATTATGAAGTTATAAATCAAATTTTGACTGTTTTTTTTCAGCTGGTTTGTCAAATGGTGAACGCTCTAATTTTTTTGGTACAATTGAAATTGGCGGGAAATTGAACAAGTCGAGTGGGTCCAAATTTCCAGCTTGTGCGTGAATAAATGCAGGATAAAGGACAAAGATGACGATATCGAACTGAAATTTGGTGCTAATTAGCATGAATAATGAATAATGAATAATAAATATCAACGTTGTTCATTCTGATCGCTCAGATTTATTCCTTCATCACAAAACTGGATACTTTACATTGGACAAAACATCTTGATGATTTTTAATAAATTATCTTGAAGTGTACTGTTGAATTAGAATATCCGCTGTCTTTTCAGCAATTACTGCGGTAGGTGTCGCTGTATTTCCATTTGTAACAATCGGCATAATTGAGGCGTCAACAACCCTCAGTCTTTGCACTCCCAACACCCTAAAAAGCCAAAGGAGATTTACATTTTCTGCAATATTTGACCTCTGACCTCTAACCTTTGACCTGAACTTTGACCAACTGACCTTAATTTTGAATCCACAACTGATCGTGGGTCATCCCTTTTGCCCATGCGACACGTACCCGACGTGTGATGGTAGGTGTCAGAATAGTACATGATGAAGCATTTCAAATAGTCCCGTGACCCAAACTTGTACTTTTGGCGACATTGCCGTTTTTGAGGGATGAAAAGGCGACCACTAATTTTTTGGAACGCTTTTGTATTTGTAATTGATCTGCAAAACTCCAGGCCTGTTGTAAAAAAATAAAAGAGCTGAAAATAACTATAGCAGAAAAATGACCTTCATCAAGCAAAACTGATTTCGAATCTGACCTTCGAGCATGACCTCCAGGTCAGATTCATCATCAAAATATTTAAAGTCCAAAATGGGCAAATAGTCGTCATCAAATCCAGTTGCGGTGGTGTTTAGAGTGATTGTGCCGAGACTTCTGGGTCGAGCAAGGACAATTTGGCAGGCCACTTTGTTTTTGTCCTTGGTCTTGTAATTATAGTTGAGTTGAATATCCGGCCATGTGGATGGGCCTAATGTGACCTTTTGATCTTTACTTCGTGCCCTGGAGGATTTTAGAAAGGCGCTCGCTATACCAACTACTGATGTTAAAGACCCTTTAAATTCAAATGCAATTAAATTCAGGACGTTAAAATCAAAAATAAATAAAGTGCAAAAATCACTGTAAATGAAAAATGCAGAAAAAGCAAACCTTCTCCATTTTGAATCAAGTCGTTAAAGTCTTTAAACGTCAGATTTCCATCGATTGTCCAGGCCAAACTGGGATCGTTCACATTTATTTCAGCGTTGAGAACAACATGATTTTGAAGGTTTTTCCCGCAAGGTGAAATTTGGATTGGATACACCTACATTTTTTTGAAATTTTACAAAGGTCACTTTTTATGGAATAAAATTTCAAATTCCAAAATTCGTACATTTGCTGCCCGAAGTTGATCTTGGGGTCCGATTCCGCTGTTGATCAGTATCAAAGGCGAGACGTAGGCTCCGGCGCTTAAAATGACTAAAAAATATCGGTACAAAATTTAGCAGGTGGCGCAAAAAGGCAATTACTTTGTAGTAAAAATGTGTACCTTCTTTAGCAGCGTGCGCCACACGCGGAATCCCATGTTGTGTGTAAAAAATCCCGTAGGCAATTTTATCCTCGTTGATCAAAACCTAAAACAAAAAAGACCAAATTTTCAAATTTTCAGCACAGCTGTCTTAAAATCAATGTGACCTAAAATTTGACCTTTGACCTTTGACCTACTTTTGAAGCAGTTGAGTATCGATGAACTGTCAAAAATCTGGAAGCTTTTTCAACTGGCTCTATGTACGCAGTATAAGCACTCACACGCCGCCCACGTTGCGTCATGACTTCAAGAGGGCTAAAACCTGCACGAGGCAAAAACCCCAAGGGTCATTACAAAGGGGCTTATTTTATACCTAATATTTTCTAAGGCTTACCTTCAAAAGCAGGGCCATTTGCATCACCCACCGAATACCCTAGTTCTCTACCCGCCTCAAACCAAATTTCTCGCCCAGGGGCGTAGCCAATGTGAGAGACGGGAATAAAATTTCCACTCAAATTATGTTGTCCATTTTGGGTAAAGACGCCCATGTACTTTTCATTTCGGAGGAAATATGGCAGAAGATTTTCATAGCGCCAACTTGGATCGTCAGACAGAAGCGCCCACTCATTGTACAGTTCAGGACTTCCTCGCACATAAAGCCCAGTGTTGATTGTTGTTCCACCGCCCATTGCCTTTCCCGCCACAGTCAATATAACCTGGAAGAAAAACCGATTTAAAACTTGGAGCTGAAGTCTTGAAAATTTTGAAATCTAATTGATTTTACCCCGTTCGTATTTAAAAAGGCTTTTTTCTGCGGCGTAGTTTTGTATAAATACGCGACTTGTGGATAATTTTCCAACGTGGTGGCGATGCCATAAACTTTTTGCATTGGCGGAGCATTTCCTAGGGAAAACAATATTGTACACTTTAGCTCAATTTCACCCATTTCGCTTCAAAATTGAAGTACTTTTAGTGAACATTTTTTTCTTTGCTATTTAACATTTACCGCCGGTTTCAATAAGTAGTACTGAAAATCTAGCGTCGGAAAGTCTCCTCGCCAATACGCATCCCGCATCACCACCGCCAACTTTTGTACCAAAAAACACACAACAAGATTACGAGTTAAAATCACATGCAACTTTTGGATTGTTGAATGTTTAATTGCTTTTTTTACCGATGATGAAGTCGTATGTTTTGAGCACTGGCAAATTCAAATCCGGCGGGTCATCTGGAAACTGCTTGCGAAAATCTTCTTGCCTATACCGTTCTGCATAAAGGGCGTAGAGGGTCCCAATTGACGCCAGAAGAATTCTACTGGCCAATGTCATTTTTCTAGAGTAACGGCGCAGCAGCCGTACAAAAAAAAACCCAAATAACAGTCAAATATAATCCCTCAAAAAGCAAACAGAAATTACAAATACAAATAAAAAAACAAACACGGATATAAATTTCCATATGAATTTAGGTTAACACACCAATCCGCAAGCCACATAGTGGCAGTTTATCGTATTCATGCTGTATTCAGCATTGTTCTCTTCATATGAATATTAATCAAATCAGAGGTGAGAGAAAACAAATGGCACTGCAAACTGCAAATGCATTTATGAAGATTTTCACCTGCGAACACCGACAGTAATTTCGAGTGCTCAATTACTGTCAGGAGCTTCGTTCAATTGCTGATTAATATGAAAGTCCATTGGATTTTGTTTATCGTGATACTGCTGTTTATTGCACGTTTATTCAAATAAAACTTTTGAGCGCGCGATTAGAGAATGAGGAGACAATTTACGGTGAGATGACAAACAATATGAAAAATAAAAAGGGGTGTATGTTTCCTTAATATCAAAATGTCGCCGACTGTACAGCCAAAAGGTTGAAGTGACCTCAAAATCCTTTTGCCCCATTTTCTCTCTTGTCCTTGTTTCAACTTGCTCAGAAAACCTTGATGAGCTCTTTTCCACCCTTCCGACTGCTCCACGACCTTTCCTGGGAAATAATAGACGCCCAGCTCAAAGAGGACGTATAAGACCGCCCACCCTGGAAAAAGTACCCAACCCATGAAATTCAAACGGTCGTGGTATTTTGCGGAGACATAGATACAAAGCACGTGAACTGGAATGTTGAACAAGAGGAAAGCAGGCCAAATCACTTTGGACAAGACGCCGTTGTACATTTTGTTCAGAAGATATAGCATGTTGTACGCTCGAATGTGGAAGCTGAATTCCGATTCAGATCCCTGATTTTTGTATTTAATTTGGCCATTGACATCAATTTTAGCAGCATCATCCTCGTCACTGTTTTTAGGATGCAAGTGAGCGCCAATTTTGATAACATCCAGCCAAAGGCTCGTGCTCCGAGCAAACATGCCGAAATGCAGAATCCAATGGAACACGAAAATAAACTCGAGTTGAGCAATACTGTTGAATTCAAAGATGGCGCAGAGGAGGAGCGTCCAGCCATTTTGCATTTGTGGAGGGAGGTGTGCATAGGCGTACTGGAGATTTTGACGGCGGAGGAGGAAAAATACAGTCAAATTAAAGGCAGTGACCAGAAGCCAAATTAACATCAAAGGAAAAACTTGGTCCACTTTGTCCTCCTTTCGCAACTCTCCACTTTTCAACCAGTCACCTACAATCAAAAGGAAAAAGCAAAAACCAACCAAATTTTCAAGCACTCTTTAAAAATGAACCAAAACTATCGTCAAATAAAGACTTACGAGCCAAACGCAGATTTATTTGAATCAGTCGATTCAAGTATGCCACAATTTCCCCCGTTTTTCTCGCAGTTTCCCATTGTGAAATAGCACCGGCCAAAATACCCAGGAAAAACATGAGATGCAGTGCCACGTCTTGGCTCTCTTCCGACTCTTCTTTTTGCCATTTTCTAAAGAGACCCAGCAGAAGAACCAGCCAGTAGAATCTAAAGGACAAAATATTAAGGAGCCAAAAGAATCTTTTGTATTTTGAAGAGTCGTGAACAAAACAACTTTCCTTACCATCCCATTCAAACAGAATGAAGTTAAAGCGGTGTGACAGATTTAAAAAGTATTTTAAATTGTCAATCGTCTTCTGCGACAACATTTTACCGTTTTTCACCAGTTTTTATTCCTGGATTGTGCTCGTTGCTTAAAAGACAGAATACAGAGACAGGTACAAACTGCTCTGACGTTTACCCGACCATTACGAAACTCCAAACTCCAAACTCCAATGTAATCAAATGAAATTAATTGGACTGGATTGGATTTTGTCATTAAGAAAACTGGAGCATCATTATTTTTGGCAGGATAATGAATAAACAAACAAACATCATGAACGAAAATACGCGAAAATTGACAGGATAAATCATGAATCATTTCATCCAAAATTACGGTTCATTTTGCACCACCAATAATGACTAAAATCAACAAATTTTCTCCACGTGTCGACCGTGCAAGACTCAAACGAAAACGATCAAAATCCAAATGTCGGATTTAATCATCTGATATTATAATGTCTGAAAATGTGAGGAGCTCGTGTGGCCTCTAAAAATAAACGAGACGCCAAAGGTCAAAGGTCAAAGGTCAAGGGCAAACATGCTGAAAAACCATGACCAAATTTGCTTTTTCTACTGCTTATAATTTTGTCATCTCTGCCATGATAATTATGGAGCGGCTGAAATTGTGGTGAAATTAAATGAGGAATTTATGCTCAAATACTCAATAAAATTTACAAGTTTCTGCCCACGTTTCACAGTCAAACAACGAAAACAAAGAAAAAATACAGTGAAAAGTTCATGAGGAGTTTGCTCAGTTTTGGTTTGGCTTGAGTTTTCTGTAAGTAGATGAAAAATTCAACTTGATTTATTACAGATATTTATCATGTGTTGACTATTCAAAATTCAAAATTCAAGCTTCACAATTCACAATTCCCAATTTTGCAGCCCAGTGAGCCAACATCAAGCCGAAGGCCAAGGCATAACAAACAAACCCAATGACGAGTCCAGCGATGTCTCCAGAACTCAAAACTTCATCTAGCAATAAAATTCGTATCAAAATGGACAAAAAAAGGTATAAAAATATAGTTTTTGTACTTATTAGATTTTTGTATGAATTTTAAAGTAAGAATTGTAAAAAACCTTGAACTTGTACAGAAAATTCCATGGTGTATTCCTTAATATTTGTAGTTTTATTTGAAATTTCTAGTTGATGGAGGATTTGACAGGTATAATTCCCTTGCAAATTCTTGCTAATCTGCGGAAGTATCAAAATGGAACTATTTTCACTGCGGATGACGCGAAATTTCTTGCTAAGAGCTTTCATTTCCTAAAACAGAAATAAAAAAATAAATACTACTTTTTTCTTTGTTTGAGGACTTTTTTCAACTGTTCAAAATTCAACAAAAAAAATGAATATTTTTTAAATCTAAATTTATTATATATTTTGTATTCGAATTTTCATTTACACAGGGTTTCATGCCCTTGTTTATTTTTTTGGGTGTAGTTTCAATCTCGCTTCCATTTACGTAAAGCCATGTAAAGTTCATTGTAAATTTTGACGGGGAAGACAACGAAGAATCAACATTGGGAGGAAAAGAACTTTCTGGACTCAATTCACAAGTTAACCTACAATTTTTAGCACCAACTTGACAAATTTGATGACTTGAATTCGAATATGAATTCAACACAGATGCAAATTCATCCTCATTGTCATGGTTACCGGTTTCTGTAGATTAAAAAATGTACATTAAGTGATGAAATTCTCATAAATAATCATTAAACTGGAATGCAATGTTTACTCTACAATTTTAGCTACAGTTTACCGATGAATTTACCTGTATCAAAATCCATTGTTGTTGTTGTTTTTGTCGTTGCCATGGTTACTGTGAAAGGAGTTTCTTCCGTTGTATTTACATTTGCATTCGTGGTTATTTCTTTTTCGTCATTGAAAGCAGTTGTAGTCACAGTCTGAGTTTCAGTTTGAGTTTCATTTGGCTGGAGCAAAATTGTTATGCTTGGAGCTGGTTGAATCCTTGAAATTTCCAAGGATTCAACTGACTCAGAAATTGACTCGTTGATAAAAAAATCACTACAACAAATGAGAAATAACACGAACAATCCAAATTTACACCGTGATTGCTCCATTTTTGTTTTTTCTTGTTTAATGTTTTTTGTGTGCTCATGCGAGTACAAAATACAAAATGGAGCACTTTTTTTACATGAAAATTAAAATCACACTTTTGTTTTGTGTATGGTGAAGGACGAAAATAGACAATAGACAGCGTGTCAACATGAAGGAGGAAAAGTTTTTGGAAATGAAAACCACTTTTGACTTTTGACTACTCAGTTTTTTAGCCAGAAGCTAAAGCACAGAATTCCAATTTCCGCCTGCGGTTTTCCTTGTGCTATGCAAAGTTTAGAGTTCTGAGTTGTGACTTTGTGATTTTTGTTGTTGGTGCAAAAAACCGCTGGTCGTGCTCGTGCTAAAACATGTTCAATTAATCATTTATAATTGTCCATGTATTTTGTATTGAATATTCTTGACAATTCCACATTCCATATGCTAATGATAAACTACATATTTTTAACAACAAAGAAAAAGCTACAATTTTTATGCATAGGATTCTGAATAAAATGAGGCTGTAGCATTTTTTCCAATGTCATTTATTTTTTTATTCCCATGTCCAACTTTTGCACTCATGTTTTAAACAAAAAGCATTTAGCATGTTTTTCTGTTCAATTTTATTCTTCTTTATCGAGGACGTGCATGTATTTTGTGATGTGGAACTTTCTCTTTCCAAAAATGGGGATTTCTGTAAAGTTAGAGAATCCTCCCATCCATGGTGGAAGTGCGGTTTGGGGCAGCTCCTTTAAAAGTACAGACTCCCAGTTTTTCTGACCATAGACCGTGATTTTGGGACCGAGTTCGCCCAAAGTTGGCTTAATGAAACCCCACGCGGATTTGGCGGGTAAATTCACTACAACACCAAAACAATTCAAATTCAATGGCAAATCCAAAAATGTGTCTTAAAATAAACTGCAGTAAATTAGACAATTTGTATTAAGTTCAGTAGCTTATGTACAGTTGACTCCGTATCCCTTGTGCAATTTTGTAGGTTGAGTTTTTTCCATCTCTGCAAATTCCTTGAAAATCTCAATTTGTCTTTTTAACGCTACAAAAATAAAACAAACAAAAGTAAATATAAATAAAATACTATTTGTTCCTGTATGCAAAAGTGATTGTGCTTTAATTAAATTATTACTGTTGCGATGCATCAACTGTCTCTTTGTGTATCCCTCCATGTCCTCAATGACGATGAAACTGTCTTGTCCCGTCTCCTTGGGACTGTCGTAGAACCTGTAGAGCATCTGATGTACATACTTAAGAAAGTCCTCGCCCGATTTGGTGTCTTTGTGACTAATCGCCTCCATGTCCCAGTGGCCCAGACTGATGATCCAAACTATATGTGGAAAAATTTTTTAGATAAATTAGAACAAAATCACCGCTGACGTTTAATCTACAAACAAACTGACATCTACAAAAGAAAATAAGGGAAAAGTAACAATGACAATGATGATGACGAACTTGGGCGTTTTTGCTCATCATATCCGCTGAGGAAATACGGATACTTTTCAATGAATTCCGTTGGAGCTTCCCATTTCATCAGCTCCTACAACACAAAACAAAACACAAAACAAGACAACAAATAAATCCCAATTATTTCACACAGCACAAAATTTCAAACCAAATTCTATCACAATCCTCCATTTGACACAAAAATTTAATTTGTAATCTCTCGCGAAAACTGTACTCACATCGTGATCATATGTCACTTTTTCGGAAACTGCAATTGCGGAAATTGCCAAAATGGCACCCAATTTGAATATGAAATCCATTTAAATCCAGTCAAATTGTCTATTCGGGTGCGGTGTGATTTTGTGAGCTGAGAATGCTGTGTGATGTGTGATTTGTGATGCGTTGTGTTGTGAAGGCGGATGACTTTGGGCTGGAACTGAATGTCATTTGTGACGACGTGTGTCTTTATTATAGGAGGAAAAGTGGGAAAAAATATACCGGCTAAATGAAATTTAATGACATTTTCCACTTGTGATTAGGCAAATTGACAATGCACGATTGACCCTTTAACTGATTCGTGAATATTCCAGACTCAAGACTCAAGACTCGAGACGGAAAGCATAGTCCATTTGCTCGCTGGTAGATAGAGAAATCTACGAGCAAAGTTGATTCTTATCAAAAGTCATTAAGAGGACACAAAAGGCCAACAACACAAAAACACACAAACAAAAATGACTGGACATGAAAACACGGAAGACAAAGACTTTATCCGACAAAACTCATCATCATTCCCATTTCTTCGCTAGAATTCCATTGACGTTGGCTAATTAGTTTTTGCCATGATTTTTAGATAAAGCGAGAGAGAGTAAAAGAATATTTAAACTTACGCGTTGTCGGTGAATAATGAGAAAATGTGCGTGATGAGTGAAGAGAGTGAGTAGTGTAATCCTACGATATCTTGTGCATTGTACACATTTTGAACATGTAAAATGTAAAGTGTATGTGATGAGTGATGACAAATGCCAAATGACACATCCAAAGACAAAGACAAAGAGAATGACAAAGAATCATATACTTCTCTAAAACACTAATTCTGTCCGTCTGTCCGAAAAGTGTTCAAAAAAAAGGTCGGAGGTTAACGGGAACCCTACCATTAGAAAGGGCATGTACCCTTTCCCTATAATTGCACCCATGA
>JAQGBH010006592.1:0-12238 GCA_034698265.1 Sminthurinus aureus | reverse complement strand
CATAAAACAGTAATTAAACAAAAATCCCCTATTTTGTGTTTCTCTGAGATGTTTTGATTGTCTTGAGTCTGGAGTATGGAGATTTGACATGCAAACATGGAAAACGAACGAAACATAATTTGCACTGGAAATTGTAAAAAAGTTGATGAATCTCAAATCTCAAGCTTTTGTATAATTATTATTCAATCAAAAATAATTAAGTAAATGCTCAATTACTATTTGACTTTAAACTTCACAGTTTTTTTTATCGTATTATGATATCCAAAAATATTTAAATCAGTTAAAGACAGTAAAAAATTTCGCATTCTAATTATTTTATGTTCATGATTTTTCCACGTTGGAGCTGTCCTTGAAATGAGAGGCAGCGTTCAAAGTGAAAATTCACGTGCAGGCAAGAATTGAGAAGTGAGCAGAATAAAACGGAAAATTTTGGAATTTATAAACAATTTGTTAATTTTCATCATTTTTTAATTGGATTGGTAAATTGTTGAATTGATAGTAGAAGTTGTTTAACATATCACAAGTTGTGGTTAAAAAGGATTCTAAAAGCGACAGGAAAATGGGGAGAAAGAAGCAAGTAAAAAAGGTAAGTTTTTGTTGTTGGAATTTATATTTTATATTGTGATATTTTATGAATTATGATAAAGATTTTGATGAGGGTTTGTTGCATTTAATATTCTCATGACTTGAAATAATAATATTTATAAATTGTTATTATATTAGAGTGAAAATCAAAACGCAAGTTCATCATCATCCAAAAATAATAGAATGGTTGCAAAAATTAATGATGCTCAACTTGAAATTGGAGATGGACCAGCGGAGAAAAAATTGAAAGAAGAGACAAATGATGTGACTGAGGAACAAGTTGAGATTAAAAAATCATTTGATGATTTGCCCCCTGAGGTAAAATTAAATTAAAGAAAAAATATTATTATTTGTATTGTTATCCAGTATTCATAAAATAGTCGTTTTATGTAGGAAAAAGTCATGACAGCATGCAATTTTTATACAAAAAAGAAGAATAGTTAATGATATGTGCAGTATTGTGGAAAAATCCTAATAATGACTAATAATATGCTTTAAAAATAAATCAATAGTAAAAATATATTATGCCTTTTTGTTCAGAAACAAATATTAATAATAATTTTCATTGTGTCTCGCAGATGTTGATGAAAATTCTACAAAAGTTGGAAGATACGGATCTTTTTCGCTACAGAGTTGTCAATCGTCAATGGAACGGAGTCGCAAGTAAAATATTACAAACTAATGCTGTTGCTGAAATCCGATTTGAGTATGTCAGGTTCAAAAATGAGATGAGAATAAAAGGGAAAAATCAAATAAGCTTCAAAAGCTTAATTAAATGTTTCAAGGACTCACCAAATTTCCCATACTCTCGCCTCCGTTTTATGCAAGTTCAACATTCTTTCTTTCAAAAAGGAGATTGGCTCAAGCTAGTTGCTAATCATGGAGACAGAATTAAATGTCTCATGTTGGGACTGAACGTAATTTGGAAAGACGATGTATTCCAAATGACAAAGGAATTACGAAACTTATTATTACAGCAACTGCCAAATCTTCAACAACTTGGTGTTATATTTTCATCTTTTGCTCCTTCAGAACAAATTAAACTATTTCCACCAACATCTTCCAACTCTGAAATAATTCGACTTCCTCATCTCAAAATCCTTTATCTGGATGAATCCTCTTTTACAGATCAACGTGATTTTGTCACTGATATTCTTCAGGCAGCTGTAAATTTACAGAAAATTGAATTATTTCGTGGATGGCGTGGCCGTCATGAACCAATCAAAAACTTTCAGTTTCTAAATTCACTTGGAAAACTTCATCTTCTTCAATGTGCCTCAATAGAACTAACTTCTCAACTTTTGTCGAGCGTCAAGGAAAAATGTACGACTTTTCCAATATTTAAACTCAAGGAGCTGGAATTACATTGGACCCACATCACCGCAGTTGATTTGCCAGAAACTGCAGTTTTCATCTCCAACCTCTTTGAATCTTGTAAAGATACTTTGACCAAATTGACTATGCCACCATTGAAATGTTTACCTGAGCTTCAACTTTCAACCTTCAGCAAACTTGCCAGCTTGTCTATTTCCAAGGAAAGGGAAGTAATTTTTTTGCCTGTTGGAGTGAACTTTAAGGAAATGTTTCCTGTACTCAAATTTCTTGGTAAGAAAATTATTACAAATTATAACTTTATTATTAGTAAATTATAAAAATCTTTATTAAAATGATGCCGTCTTTAAACTTTGAACATGTCTGTCAATATTATTGGTTTTTTATGTCCTTCTTCGTCTTTATCTATTTTGACATAAATCAATATTTTTTGTTATTTTTTTAGAGGTAAATCTTCCTTGGGCTATTGCTTTTGAAAATTTTGGCGATTTGCACTCCTTGCCCTCTTTAGCGACTCTTCATGTTCCAGCAGAACGCTTGAATGAAAATTCTATTGCTCAAATTAATTCCATGTCTCCAAATCTCAAGAATTTGGAAATTTTGTATGGAGGACTAGTTAATTTTCCTGAAGTTGGCAAGGCAATCTGGACTCATTTGACAAAACTTCAGTCTTTGGAACTACGTATTAATGTGGGTTCTTTATTCAATAATGACCAAGCTATTGATTCCTGTATCACCGGAATTTCAAAAGAAGAATGCAAGCGTCTTCATCATTTGATCAACGCTGAAAAATCTTTGGAGCTAGCAGGATCTAAAGGGAAGATCCCTGACTCAGAGTGGGAGATAGGAAGAGAAAATGTCTCCATTTTAAATCTGAAAGGTAGGAATTTGAAAATATGAGACATGTCGTTAATTTTTAGTTCATGTCGAAGAAAAAGTTGAAAATTATAATGAAAGTTTATTTATCATTAATATTGTCATGTCATTTGATATAATATGATTTTTTGTTTTGATTTTTTTTGCTTCTGTTGTTGTAGATTTGAAAAGTTTTTCGGTGCATTTGATGTCGCAGTCTTCAGATAAAAGCCAATTAGAAATGTCGATGACTTGCATCAGTGAAAAATATGCTCTGAAACTCATGGACAACCTTAATTACAGCATTCAGAGACGTTGATTACATTTTTATACCTAGAGTTGATATTTCAAAGACACTAAAATCAAAGGATTTCTTCTTCTGTGAAATGTTATAAAGTGTTAGACACTTTTGATTTATTGATGATATTTTTTAAATAACTGAATTTACTTTTTGAATTCTCTGTAATGATTACCTTAGAATTTTATGAATTATTATTACTATTATTTGCTAATTCAAATGTGAATTGCTGATCAAGGAAACCAAAGTAGTTTCAAAAGTTTTTCCTGTGGAAAATCGTTAAAAGTAAAAGCGGTTTACTTTTACATTTTTTGCCCTGTTCGAAAAATTATTATACAAATCAATCAAAAATATGGTATGTAATTTTAGTATTTTCTGTTCAATTCACTTTTGTTTATTTTAATTTACTGTTTTTGTTGTGTAGGTTCTCTTTTCTTTGAAATAATAAATACTCATGTAGTTGCATACGAGTAAAATTAAATTAATCCTGTAAATAAAATGTTGTTGTGCTAAACAAATAATAAATACAATGCAAATGACTACAAAATACAACCTGACCTTTTCTAGCTCAAATAAAAACGGATTTCTTACATATGTCACAAGTAATACCTGCGTAGGCACTAGGCATGTGTTCAATTTAAGACCAGGTACCGTGAAATAGGCACCTGGGTACGAAGATTTTGGAACCATTTTCCAAAAAGCGTCTTTATTATACGAATCTACAATCACCTGCGTTTATCGTGAAAATGTGACGAGTAGATTCACAACATTCCTCAAGACAAAGTCAACAAAATTCGGTGTACTTTTTCTCTCGAGTGTGTGAAAATTTCCAACTTTTACTCCAACATCTCGAATTCCCTCAATTTCTCTCGTCATTTCAGCCCGAAATTTTCTATTTTGAGCAGCCGGAGTTAACTTTGATGCTGTTTTTTGAGCAGAGAGGAGAAATTCTCTTTTGACTCGTTCAAATTTCTGGGGGATGGAAAAAGCACGTTGATATAAAATGGAGTAGATCAAAGTGGCAGCAACGGCGCTGTAACCCGTGAAAACGGAAAGAAAGGGAAATTCATGAAAATGGCGAATCGTAAAGAAGTAAAATAAAATGGACATGACCAAATAAATGATTTTGCAGGCAAAGATGCAGAACGAGAAACAGCGATTGAAAAGTTCGATGAAGACGACGAGTTCCTTCATCTCGGCCAAGATTTGACGGAGGATCCAAATTTCTCTCCCAATGTCTCGATCGAGATTCAGATCTGAACGACTTTGAAATGTTTTCACTAGATTTCTGTAACAGCAAATCAAATTATTTTTTATAGTGAATGAATAACGGGAATAATTTTACAGCGCGAATCGCGAATCAAACAAAATTTTTTTTTTTTACTTGAGCTGAAGATTCAGTTGCTGCAGTTCGGACTGGCATTTGCCAAGGAAAAGGAGTTGTGTCAAAATTGAAAACACGGCAAAGACGCAAGCGACCGTTAGGGAAATGATTTCAACAGAAAAGAGTCCGAGGAAACTGCAGACATTTTGAAACTCCGGTGGAAGAGCCGAGTACAAAAGTTGAGGTCGACTCGGATCAACCGCCAAAATAACAAGAGAAAAACATACCGCCCCAACATATACAAAGGACAACAATCGAGTCAAAACTTCATCAAGAGAATATTGTGGTGGCCAACTGAACAACGGACGAATTTGGATTACTTTTGATTTTGACTCATGATCACAAACTTGAGCTGCCGATGACTCAATTTCCGTTTCCGTTGTTACTTCAGCTCGTCCCTCTGAAACTTTACTTGCAATGATTTTCACTTAATTCAAGCAAATACTGCAAACATTCTGTACGATAAATTCATATTTTTTATACCTTTTTCATTTTCAACGGCGTCTTCAAGTTGTTTTTCCGCGTCCATCATTTTCAGCACCGGATTTTCCCGCTCTACAAAAAGTTGGTTGAAAATCATCACTAATTCTTCAGGACTTGCCACGAACACACGAAATCCGATAAAGTTGAAAAGAGAGTAGGAGACCAGAAACGGCAGATGGATGATGAAATGATCCCATCGGAAATATTTCTCCGGCTCCACAATCGTCGACTGCACCAGTCTTAAAAACATGTAAAAACAGTGAGAAATCCCTAGAAAAAAGTTAATTTTCCATAAGAAAAGCCTGATTTTATTCAACTGCCTCTGAATTCTGCCAGTTTCCACGTCAACTTGAATCGGCACAAGATTCAAAGTGGACAGAATTTTAAACGCTTTAAAATTCCATCGGTTTTCCTCAAAGGTCAACATTTTCTTGCCTTGTTTTTGCTGTAGATTGTAAATTTTCTCGAAGCCTCGAGCCTCGAGTCTCGTCTTCAAGATGTTTCAAAATAGCAAAAGTTGGCTACAAATTTTTAGTATAGCAAATTGAGCAGAGTTTTGTCAAGGAATGAGGAAGAAATGGCAGAAAGGGACGCCAAAATGGAAAATGTTTGTTTAACTTGCTCAATTTAGGTAACTTAAATTCATTTTCCATTTGCAAAAGCTTTTATCCCACTCCTGGAATCACTAAACAAGCAAACTACGTCCATTAATAACGATGGGAGTGCTTGATAAACCAAATTCATCCAACAGAGTCCATTAGCTTTTATCGTGTGCTGCGGATTTTGCAACAGGAAGCAAAGTCAAGCCATTAAATTGATATTGATATTCATTTTGATGTTATTTACTTTGAACAGAACGGTAAAATGTGAATAGTAAAGAGCAGAGAAAAACATGCAACATTTTAAGTCGCAGTTCGATACTCAATACTTTGCGCAGAAATAGAGAAGAGAGAAATTTGCACTCGGACTCTTCCTGTTTTATTCAGGTTTTAGCTCGTGCAAAACGGATCCATTTACGAGCTTTCAGCTTTTATTCAACTCTCTGTGAGAGAATCGAAGAAGCTAAATGAAATTTACGCAAGCTGTTTATTCTTCGATGCCGATGCCAGTGTGCGGTGTGTTGCTACGGAAATGAAGGTACATTTCAACTGAACATCAAAGTGTTCACTTGATTGAATCGTTATCTTCTTTTTAATGTTCCAATTTTTATGGTCGAAAGTACTTATTGAAATAAACTGTACAGAAAAGTTGGGTGCATAAAATGTTTTCAAAATTCAAGAGAACCGTGTTAAATCATGTACTCAGTTTTATTTGACGACATAATATTTCAGCTTTTAACCTCTTTTTTTTAAACACACGGTCTTTCCGTTTTCCATGTACTGAAATCCACTTGAATTTTCAAACGGAGACAAGTCTAATTAAATTTCTAGATTGTTTCCAAGTTTTAAGCTCGTCATTTTACATTTGCCATTTACATTCCGTATTTTTCAGTTTTGACTCGGGAAAGTTGTTAAAACCATTTTCAACACACGACCATTTATGAATCGTAATGGATGAAAATTGGGCGTACCATAGATTTTTGGATGGTACAAAAAAATACTTGCCTTGAAAATTAAATGCCTCAAGTCAGAGTTGTATTTATGGATTTTGGATTAATTTACCGATCCAACTTCATGAAATTTTGTTTAAAGTCGACCTTTTCTTTCCTCGAAAAACAGGTACAAACAGCCCGTAAATTCCTGTTCGCCTTTCCCTTTGCCCATTTTCTACCCTTTCACAAAGCAGTTTAATTTGGAGGTTGGAGTTGACTGGACTTGTTTGGCTTGTGACAGGCGGTAAGATTTGCGTGCGTATTATTCTACATGTACTCGGAAGCTTTCATCTATCTTGACTTGTAAAATATACATTTTATTGACTTTTAACCCCCATATGTAGTTATACAAGGAATTTGACACTAAAATATTAACTTTGAATCTTGAGTTGTTACAAAAAGTTTTTGTTCCATTTGACTGAGGTAAACAATCAACTTGAAATATTTTCGTTTTTGAACCTTTTAGGTAAAAAAATCTGGAAATTAACAATAAAAACTTTGACTCATCGGCCAAGTATTTGTGACGGGAAGAAAACATGGGAAAAGAGAAGAGGACCAAAACAATGGAATTGAAGTTTGAGTGTGATTACTGCAACAAAAAATTCAGCGATAATCAGGCAAAGAAAAGCCACGAAATCATCCACACTGGAGCACGATCTTTTGTCTGTAGAATTTGTAAGAAATCCTTCACTCAAAAGAGTAACCCGGACAGACATGCAAAACTCCACCGAGGACAGAAAGATCACGAGTGCGATTATTGCGGCAAGAGATTTATCACAAAATATGAAATGACCGTTCACATGACAGTTCACACGGGAACGAAAGATTGGAAATGTAAATACTGTGAAAAAACATTCGGGCAACAACCGGCTTTAATTTGGCATTTGAAAATTCACAAAGACCACAAAAATGACAACTGCCCTCAGGATGGATGCGACTACACTGCGGCGCAAAGCGGCACTCTCATCAGGCACATTTGGACACATACAAAAGAGCGACCATTCAAATGTCCAGAGGTCAACTGCAACTACGAAGCCATAAGAAAAGAACACTTGAAGCAACATCAACTGATTCACAAAACAACGATAACGACTGATATAACTCCCGTCACTTTGAATTGTCCAGTTTCCCGTCGTCCCTATAAAACGTTGAGGAAGGAGAATCTCAAGAAACATGGCAAAATAGACAAAAGTATAAAAGCCCTTAACTTTTACCGTTTGCAATGCTGAAAATTTGCAGGACGGAAAAACCGCCTATAATTTATAATACAAAGTATTTATGTAATTAAAACTAAAACATGTCATAAATAAAGAACATTTGAACATTGAATATTTTGTTGCTGACTGATGAAATTTCCAATTTTGTGCCTCAATTTTTCATGTGTGTCTCAATTTTCTCTCTGTTAGGTTTTCTAATTTTGAGATAAGAAACCTCTATACCAAAAACAAACAACAAACTTGTTTCATTGATATTGTTCACACTTGAAAAGAAGATGAAATGAGATTAAGGAAGGCCAAACTCGGACTTTATCATCACCCGAATAATCCTCATTACTGGCAAAAAATCAAAATGAGTTCACTTTTTCTGCTCGGATGAATTTCTTCCTGTCTGTAAAAATCAACGAATCTCAGTTTGCTAATTGCAGAGAGCCACTGATTTTACTAAACTGCTCCAGTTGACTTTTTTTGAGCATTGTCAAATTGTACGACACCAAATATTACTGCTATTGAAACGAATAACAGAACAACGACCGTAAACATTTCAAACGGCGTTCAATTTCATTTTGACAGTATGCAGTGTCTAGTGTCTAACTCATGGGGCTAACTTGACGTCAAAATATTTTCCTCAACACTCAACACTCAAGACTCAAAAGCCTCAAAACTCGAGACAATGAGAAAAGATGTTAGATTAAAGATTTTAAGCCCTTTACCTGGAACTTTGCTTAAATTTAAAACTCTGCCTTTTCTTTTTTTTTAGAAAAAACAGGTAAAACCGGAATTTGGAATTTGGACCACTGCGATGTTTGACGTTTGTCTTTCACTTTGTACTTTGTTCTTATACATGTATTTTCATCCATTTGAATTTATTCACATTGTTTGTGGTATTTGGTGAGAATCGGCTTTCCATTTTCTGGGAAAAACAGGTACAAACTGAATCCAAAAGGCTGTGTGTCTTTTTTATTTGTCCCAGTTGTGCCCTTTTAAAACCTACAAGCTGCGAGTTAAATTGATTTGATTTGATTTGAGACAAGTGGAAATATTTATTCCCATTAGAATTTATGTAAGCTTTGTTTGCTCCAATATTTTATTCCGCGTGATTTGACTACCCAAGAAAGTACGAAAATACATTTCAAGCATTTGGATTTGTACGGACACAATTTTGTAAGGTGAATAAATGCAGCACTCTAAAATCAAACGTGAGCCTTGAGTTTTGAAACCAAATTCTGCCCGAAATTATACCAATTATACAAATTGGTGGAGGTAAAACATTGAATTTGTAAAAGAATGATTTGAAGATTTGCTGTTTTTGGAATTCTTAGCTCAACAAGTAGTGCACATAAATTTGTCCTTCTTCAAGCCATATTTTGTGAAGGAAGGAATAAAATGGGAAAGGAAAAGAAGACGAGGAATAAAACATTCAATTTTGAATGTGACTATTGCAACAAAAAATTCAAAAATAATCGGGAAAAGACACAACATCAAGTTGTCCACACTGGAGCACGAGCTTTTGTCTGTGACATTTGCAAAAAATCCTTCACTCAAAAGACAAGTCTCGAAAGACATAAGAAAATTCACCTCGGGCAGAAAGACCACGAGTGCGATTATTGCAGGAAGCGATTTATTACGAAACAGGAGATGACTTATCATTTGACAGTTCACACGGGGAAAAAAGACTGGAAATGTAAATACTGCGAGAAAAAGTTCGCTGCACAACCAAATTTGATTTCTCATTTGAAAATCCACACAGGCAAAAAAGACTATCAGTGCGATTTTTGCAGAAACAAGTTTATTCAGAAAGCGGAATTGACTTCTCATGTCTTAATCCACACGGGTCAAAAGGATCACAAATGCCCTCACGAAGGATGTGAATACGCTGCTGCACACAAAAGTGGTCTCATCTACCACATTCGCACTCATGGAAACGAACGACCGTTTAAATGTCCAGAGGTCAACTGCAGCTACGCAGCCAACCAAAGTTCCACTCTGAAGAGTCATCAACTCACCCACAAATCAGTTGAAGACAAAAATCTTCTCAAATTCGTTTGCTCCGTTTCCGGTTGTCCGTACAAAAGTTTGATAAAGGCGAATCTCACAAAACATTTGAAAACTCACAAGAAAAAATAAACTATCAAGTTGATTTCTTTGTTGATAATTTGTAAATGTAAAAATTTAGCTACCTTGTTGCAGCGCTCTGTTAATATCATTTTTAAAACTAATCTAAGATTTTTGCAGCACAAATTTTAATGCAAAACGAAATGTATCAACAGGGAAAACACTAAATACAAATGTTAGTATTTTTGCATGTTTTTTTGGACTACAAATAAATCACTTTTGCTGAAATATTCTGATGAAACATTGAAACAGGATGAAATTCACAAATGTTCATTCTGATGAAAAACCTTTAGGCTGTTCATTTAAACATTGAATTCATATGAACTTGACTGTAAAACTAAATTCCATCTTGAAGCTGAAGTTGAAAAGTCACAGCAACAAACAAAGGCACAAGACAAGTAAGAATTTTGCTCATTTCAAAGAAAAGCAAAAAACAAGTCAAACCGTTCAAATTCATTTGCCAAACGTATCAAAGCGTGACTACACATCCAAAACAAAGTGGAATATGCACCGACATCTTTTGATTCACAAAGGAGACAAATAAAATCCTCGGGCTCGTTCCCTGTATTGGCGAAACTAAAATATGCGACTAAAAAGATGGCGGACCCAAAATACAGAAATGGCCATTTAATTCCATTCAAATTCAACTGTATGGTGCGAGGTAACTTGTGTAATTGATTTTGAATTGAAAACTGAAAACATGTCCACATTATACGTGCTTCAAAATGTCCAAGCTTACGGAAGTTGAACTAAAAGTTTAGACTTGAATTCCATGGAATTGTGTTTAAGGATCGGCTTTTCCTTTCCTGAGCAGGTACAAACTAAATGTGGACCGCTGTTTGCCTTTCTCTTGGTCTATTTCGTACCCTTCTACAAAATACAAAACAGTTTTAGTACGAGTGTCGAGTTTACTTGGGTTGGATTGTGGTTTGTAAACGGTGCAAGTATTTTTGTTCCGTTAAAATTTGCCTGTAATTCTTTTCGCCACCTTCCCAAAGTCATTTAAATATCTAAACATGCAATAAAATACATTTTATAGACTTTTACTCCAGTCATTTTATTAGGTAAAGAAATAACATTTAAATATTGACTTTGAATTGGTAAAGGAAAATTGTGTTCAGATTTCCCTAAATTGACTGAGCTAACACATTTTGTTAATGAAAGATTAACTTCAAAGGTTTTTTCTTTGTTAACTTCTTACAGACAGCAAAAATAAAGTGCTGCAAACTGAAAAGCGTCAGTTTTCAGCGTTCAATCGGAAATTCTACAAGGAGAAAAACATGGGAAACAAGGAGAAGATGAGTAAGAAAACTTTGAATTCGGAGTGTAACTACTGCAAGAAAAAATTCAAAACTAATCAGGAAAAGACACAACATGAAGTTGTCCACACCGGAAAAAGGGCTTTTATCTGTGACATTTGCGAAAAATGCTTCGGTCAAAAATCCAATCTGGAAACGCACAAGAAAATCACATGGGCCAGAAAGATCACGAGTGCGATTATTGCGGGAAACGATTCAGAACAAAATTTGAACTGACAAGTCACGTGATAGTTCACACGGGGAAAAAAGATTGGAAATGCGATTACTGTGACAAACAATTTGCTCAACAATCGCATTTGACTGTACATTTGAAGATCCACACGGGTCAAAACGATTTCAAGTGCCCTCACAAAGGATGCGAATACGCAACCGGGCAAAGAGGTCATCTCAACTCCCACATTTACACACATACAAAAGAACGACCTTTCAAATGCTCAGAGGTCAACTGCAACTACGCAACCGTAAGAAAATATCATTTGAAGAGACATCAAATCACCCACAAATCAGCAACGGACAAAAGTGTTTTCAAGTTCAGTTGCTCTGTTTCAGGTTGTCCGTATAAAACCGTGACGGAACAAAGTATCGTGCAACATTTGAAAACTCAGAAGAGAAAATAGACCAACGAGAAAGCTTCTTTGGGCTTGTGATGCTTGTGGACAGCTGAAAATGAAAAATTACATTTACTTAGAAAGATCACAAATGTAATTATTGGACATTTTTAAACAATTTTATCTTTTACCATTGGAATCAATTATTTTAACTTGAACTTCCTGTTAAAACAGGATGAACGTAAAGCATTTTATATTTGAAATCCAGAGTGGCCGAGATTTATGCATTGATCCCTTATTGGAAGAAATAATTTTTTATCAGCAAGGAAAATTTAAATGAAGCTGAGTAAAATGTTGAGGCTTTTGTGGTTTTGTTTATTTTACGAATCCTGACAAAGGACCAGTCCGGATTTTGGGCTAAATTGATGACCCACATGAGACCCATACCAAAAGATGCGTAATAATATGGGGAATTCAGTGGTACAAACCATTTGTCCGAATTTGATGGGCC
>JAQGBH010006591.1:0-12239 GCA_034698265.1 Sminthurinus aureus | reverse complement strand
AAATGAGAAACTTCAAACTGGAATTTTTCGCATTCCAAACTTGTACCGTTGGGGTTATTTCTACTTGAGTCTTCACAATTGTCAATTGTCAAAACTTTATCGAGCTGCTAAATCATTTTCTTGTTCTGTGCAACATTTCATTTTCATAGGTCAACAGTCGAGTTGCTCATTTTGAGCACATACTTTTCCTTTGCTGCTTCCAACTGAAAATCGGAATCAGTTTTTTCCAAATCCCAACAAACTCGTATCAACAACAATCAACGATTTCCGGGGTTCCCAGGCCAAAAATGTTGTAAATATGGCAACATCTCTACGACTGTTTGCCCTGAATATCAATAAAAGAAAGAAACGGCGTTCAACTTTGTCACAAGAACCAATCCCAAATTCCAAATTCAAATGTAATTGAATTGTCTCAATCAAATATCAAATTAAGACGATGACCAAGTTGAAATTTTCATTATCCATTTCGAGTTGTTTTCTATTCCTGAATTTATTTTCGACTTGGCATTTGCCATGCAGATAAAATTTTGATTCAACTGGTTTTGATACCGATAATTTGAGTTTTGATTTCGTGTTAACAATTTGCCCGTGCTAAACTAATCCAAACCAATAACAATTCTTGAATAATTCCATTTAAATTTTTGTGCAAAGGTTTTCTTTGAAATTAAAATTTACAAGAAGGCGTTTCAGTTGACAATTGACGATGCTGATTGTACATTGTAAATTGTGACCCAATTTGAATAATTTGCCACTTATCAAAATTTTCGTCACTTGTGCTAAATCAAGAATTTATGTGGAGACGGAAAGTGAAACTAACAATAATAAAATGCCAATCCAATTGTCAAAATTCAAAGCCGTTTAAATTAAATCATATCAGAATTCTTGTGGAAATGTCCTGTGATTCCGCTGACTTTTGTTTAGATGGAATAATTATGAATTATGATTTTGAATGCAAATGAATAAATTAAATTTGGACTAATTCAAAATTCAAGTTGAAATCGAAATGTGTTATTTTGTTTTATTCAAATGAAATTTAGATTTATTAAGCATTTTTAATTTTTAACATTCCGAATTACAAATTCCTGATGCGAAATAAAAAGTTTCCTGAGTATCTGCTCATTTTCTAAGTTGATGTTCAACAGTGTTTATGCTGACGCTCACTCATTTAGAATTTCAGCTGGATTTAATTTGCATGTTTTCTGATTTGGTGATTTTTCAAGAGTAATTTTGGAGTTGTCGCATAAGAACAACAGCCGAATGGACATTTGAAAGGTCGAATTCGAATTTTCTCATGAACGACTCGAACGTGATGATTGACACTTCCAGAATTTTTTGCTTGATATGGACATCCCTGGATTTTGCATTTGAAGGGCGTTTCCTTGGTGTGCTGGCGCATGTGCACCGTCAAGTGTTGTGAGTAGTGACTCGAGTATTCGCAGATTCTGCATTTGTGTTTCTTCTCCGAATCTGGACTGTGGATTTTACTATGGGTTTGAAGATGGCTCTTGGTGTTGGTTTTGTACTCGCAATTTGGATGAGGACAAGTCAAATTCTTTTCCCCATGAGTTTTAATATGTTCAGTCAAATTGGACTTTATTTTCCCCATGAATTTGCACCCCTCCTCCCATTTCGGACATTTGAATTTTCGCTCCACCGAATGAACAGTGTTCATGTGATTTTTCAGAGCGCTCTTTGTTTTTAATGTCTGTGGACACTTTTTGCATTTGAACGGCCGATCCGGATTCTCGTCGTGAGTTTTCATGTGCTTGGTCAAACTTTGATTGTATCCAAATTTTTGCTCACAACCCGAAATCGGGCACTGGAATCTTTTTTCTCCAAGATGAACTGTCTTGTGATGATCTGTCACATGTCCCTTGTGGCAGGAAGAATATTTGCATCCGGACTCAGATTCTGGGCATTTGAACGGTTTCTCTTTGAGATGACGACGAATGTGGACGAGAAGATGAGATTTTCTGGTTGTGGAATGGACGCAGAGATTACAACTGAAAGGGCGTTCGCCCGTGTGAACTCGTCGATGTATTTGAAGAGCAGACGGAATTGGAAACTTTTTATCACAATATTCACAAATGTGAGCACAATGTGACTTGGAGTTTAGTTTTCTTTTTGATGTTTTGCGAGTTTTTGCCATTTTGAGTCTCCTATTCCAAAATACATTTGTAACACAACAGAAATTGTGTTTCACATAGACGATGAACAAATTGTGTTTTGTGTTTTGTGAATGTTTACGAGTTGCGAGAATTGATTTGATTTGTGTGTTTTGTGGTTTGGAAATGAGGAAAAGAAATAGAACGAATGACTCAATATTCGTTGATGCTACTCACACGTAAAATTCAATAACTCGAGACTCTACATCATACAAAATTCTCAATGCTCATGCTGTGCTCTTGTCTTGTTTACTGTTTCTTGTTGTGCTCTCGTCGTCATGGTAACGAGCTCGTTGGGATCGGAAATCGGAAGTAGGGGAATTTCACTCGGGTTTTCGCTCGTTGGTTTTGTTTGGGTGATTAAAATTGAGAATAAAATTCCCGTCCGCTATGTATTACACATTGTCCGTTTCTCATGTTAAATTCGTTTGCTCTGGAAACTGGAACTTTGAGAAACTTTTGCTCTTTTGATAATAATTATCCGCAAAAAATTAACCAAAAAATTCTCTACATGACCAAAAACATTCAAAATCCAATCGATTCCTTTGTTTTTCGTGTAGAATCTAGATGCGATATTTATGAATTATGTAAAACATCTGTGCCAAATAAAAAGAGTCATAGAAACCGCAGAACAAAATTCAATAATCAGTCTTTGTCATTTTCCAGCTGCTCAGAAAATTCCTCCGGATTTTTGATACATTTTGTACACCAAAGATAATCGACGTGTTCTGAAATTTTGAATGACGTTGATTTGGTGCCCATGCGAGTTAATGTGTTCAAAACCACTGAAAACGATATATTACTATTAAGGGAGCTGCAAATGACACACATTTATTTTACACGGCATAAAAATCTCACAAAATTAATTTAGTGCATTGGGAATTTTCTGGTTAGTTTCTCCATTCAAAAGTTCACTCTCTCGTTTTCACTGTTGTCCTTTTCATTCATTAGTTGGACGCAAGTCAACGTTTCTCCTTCACGATTTACCACAAACCGTTGGTGAGCATAAAAATATTTCTGTAAGTATGAATAGCTGATTATTTCCTTGTTTTGCTCAACATTTCATTTCCAGCAGTCACGAGTCACGAGCAGTAAACAATCAGTTTGGTCGTGCTGAAAGCAAACTTTTCCTTGGCTGCTTCCAAATTCCAAATGGAATAGACTACTTGAGGCATTCCAAAATTTTGAAGATTTACGGGGTTTGGTGTTTGGAATTTCCAAGTTGAAAATTTTGAAACCATGTCAACATGTCTCTCTAAATTCGTCTTCAGTATAAACCACTTGTCATTCCACATTCGGCACTCCACTAAACTCTCAACTCTGACTCTTTTCAAAACAGAGGCAATTCTTTACGTAAATATTGGTAAACGGTGGATTAAAAATAGAAACGGCGTTCAATTTTGTCACAAGAGCAAAATCACAACTCAAAATTAAAAACAACAATGCAATTGCAAATCACATTTATTCAGTCAAATATTTAGATCTAGACGATGCACAAGTAGAATTTCCTTGCCATCTGTTTCAGTTTGTTTTGTATTTCTACATTTATTTTTGACCACCAAATTTGACCATAAAATGTTTGTTCCCCTGACTCGCTAATTTTGTTTTCAATAACTTGATAATGAATTTTACAGGCAAACAATTTGCACGTTTTAAATTTATTCAAGAATTTATTCATTATTTCAAATTTAACCAATCGAAGAATTTACAACCTGGAGCAGAAACTAAAAACAATTTCTATTGATGTTTAATATACAAGTTTTTTCCTTTGAAATCCCAAAGAGGAAAAATCCAAGATGAGTTGCCGATTGGAGAAAACAAATTGTAATTGTAAAATTTTAACAAGTTGCCCCTCATCAAAATTAGCACTGCCGTACATTAAATAATTCCTGTGGATACAGAAAATGAAACTAGCAATAAAATGACCAACTTCAGAACTTAAAACCAATCAAAACGCAACTGGAATCTTCACCGTCGAGACGCTAATCCATTTCGTTAGTTTTCTGTTGGATAGGGAAATTATGATCATGACTTTGAATGCAAATGAACAAATGCGAGTTGGGGTCAATTCAAAATTCAAATGAAAATGGAAATTTATGTTTTTGGTTTTATTCAAGTGAAATTTATGTTAACATTTGTGTTTTATGTTTTGATATTTTACCTTGATTTGTAAAAACAAAGGAAAGAAAAGAAACAAGATAGTGGACCTATATTTGAGTCTGCCGCAAAAAGTTAATCATAATATAATAATTATTTCAAGTTTTCCCCACTCGGAATTACAAATTCCACAAACACATTGCTGCAGCGTCTCTCGATGCTCGACGCCCAATGCTCGATGAAGCACAGAGTAATTTGATTTTTGTTGATTTCCTTTGTTTACGCATGTCCATTTGGAGTTGGATCGGGATGTTTTTTGATTGTGTGGATTTTCAAGTTGCGTTTGTGGGATGTAGCATAAAAGCAACCGGAATCGGAGAATGGACATTTGAAAGGGCGAATTTTTCTATGAACCCTTTTCACGTGCTTATTTAAATCACCTGCTTGTTTTGCTTGAAATAGGCATCCGTCATAATTGCACTTGAACGGCGTTTCCTTCGTGTGAGTTCGCATGTGCACTGTCAAATTATTCGACCAATGACTTGAGAAGTTGCAGATTCTGCATTTGTACCTCTTTTCTGCGTCAGAACTGTGGATTTTACTGTGAGACTCAAGGTAATCGTTTCTGTTGGTTTTGTACTCGCAATTTGGATGAGGACAGACCAAATTCTTTTCTCCGTGAGACAAAAGGTGTTGAGTCAAACCGCTCTTTGTTTTTCCTGCGAATGAACATCCCTCGTGAGAGCATTTGAAATTTCTCACATTTGAATGAACAGTTTTTAAGTGCTGCTGGATGTTCCACTTTTCTCTTGTTTTGAATGGACACAACTCGCATTTGAACGGTTTGTCCCGATTTTCCTGGCGAGTCTTCATGTGTCCAGTTAAACTGTGACTGTCTCTCAACCTTTGACCACAACTCAAAATCGGGCATTGAAATCTTTTTTCTCGGAGATGAACTGTTTTGTGGTGCCTGGTCACGCTGCTCTTCGCACAAGAAGAATAATTGCAGCCAAGTTCTGGACATTTGAACGGTTTCTCCTTGAGATGACGACGAATGTGAGATTGCAAAAGACCCTTTTGGGTGGCAGAATAATCACAGAGATTACAACTGAACGGTCGATCTCCCGTGTGCACTTTTTGATGAGAGTCAAGATGGGACGGGAAGAAAAATTTCTTGTCACAGTATTCACAAATGTGAGCAAGTTTTACTTCTGATTGTGATATGCTTTTTCCTGTTTTTGGATTTTGCAACATTTTGAGTTTCCAGTTCCAAAATAAGTTTGTGAATCTAAACGTGGTCTAGTTTTTACCAAGACAAAGAGCAAGCTGTGTTTTATAAATGTTTTAAAATTGGGAGAATTCAGTTGGCTTTTGTGTTTTAGAAATGGGAAGAGAAACAGAAGTCCATATTGGCTGATGCTACTCAACTCAAAACTCACACGTAAATCTAATGCTCTGCCCAACGATCGATGATCGATGCTCCTGCTGTAGTCTGACTTTTTGTTGTGCTGTCGTTGTCATGGTAACGGAACCGGGAAGTCGGAAGAAGGGGAATTTCATTCGGGCGTCCGTTCGTTGGTTTGCTTTGGGTGATTCAAATTTGGATTGACAATGAAATTCGAATTCCCTTCCGCTCTGCATTTTACAATGACCCTTATTCCTGCTCACAATCAGTTCGTTTGCTCTGGAAAGTGGAAAGTGGACAATTGAGAAACATCTGCTCCAATTAAAGCGACCAGTAGAAATATGAAACAAAACTATCATAATTTGTATTTTATGGAGATCAAGGATAAAGAAACTTTACTTTATGAAACAAAACATTCTCGACATTGCTGAGATCACGTAACACCCCGTTCGATTTAATGCAACTACCGCCAAAATCAATCAGTCTCTTCCCATTTGAATTCCAATTTGATTCCGAAAAACGAAATCAGTCAACTTGCTTTCCTCTTCCGCTTTTCATGTTACTGAATTTGTATAAAATTTAATTTAACTGTGATTACAACTGGAAACACCAATATAATCCAAATCTTGTTCAGTTACGGCGCTAACTAGTTGAAATTTTATGCACACGGCGTTAGAACTCCACAAAAACATGAAAACAGGACATGATCAAAGATCAAGAAAAATCTAAATTAATCCAGCAGTTTGACTTGGAAATTTATTTTTTTGTCATGGATTAGAGATTTACTCATGTCGCAAGATTGGAGATTTAACATCTCCAGCTTCTACATTCTACATTCAACATCCGTCGAGTCGGACGTTTCAGCCAATTCAATTCAACGAATCACGCAGGAAAGGAAAAAAAAGATTCTCACGTCATGCATGTTCTCATATTTGATTGTTGTTGTTGTTGAACTCTGACGTCGCCTAAACTTTCTACTGCATTCCGGGTCATTTGCTTTGGTAGGTTGTTACAAATTTTATGCTCCAATGAATCACAAAGTTGACATGGAAAATCCAGTCGTTAAAATAAAAAACTGTGCCTTGACTCGATTGATTCCCTTTTAAACTCAAGACAGAATTATAATTGTGACTGATAATGAGAAAAACTAAATGGAACAACTGCTGAAATTTCCAATTTTGACTGGATTATTTGAACAATTTGCTAGCGGAATTAAAAAGAAAGTCAGACTCAAGATTCAAGAGACGAAAAGAGAATAATTTGTGATTCTGCAAAATTGGGACCTAATCCGTCCTTTTGAATATTGAAAATAACGAGAACCGAGAAAATCAAATTTTGTCCTCGCAATTAAAAATAACCATGGCCATTTGTTTTTCTGTTTTAATCTGTCCCTATTTCTAGACATATTTTTCACAGAATTAAAACGTCCGCAAATTATGCTTTGTATAAATTTGTAATAAATATATACATAAGGATTGTATTTCTGTACGGTAATAATGACAAACGATAGGCCGGAAAAAATAAGCGGCGTTCAACTTTGTCACAAGAGCAAATTCAAAACTTAAAAGTCAAAATAAAAGAAACAATTGGAAATCACATTCTTTGAATCAAATATCCATAAATAAATTACAATTTCCATCGACCTGATTCATTTTGTTTTGTATTCCTCCATTTATTTTTGACTTGACGATAAAATTGTGACTCCGGTGACTCGGTACTTTTTATCTTATAAATTTGAAATAGAGTTTTGAAGGCAAACAACTTGTAATTTTACCGTGCTAAACTTATTCAAATTGCCAATCGACAGAATTGAAAGCGGTTTGAATTAAATCGGATCAAAATTCTGATGGAGATGCAAATTAATTCCGTTGATTTTCGGTTGGGGAGAAACATACTGATTTTGAATGCAAATCAGCGAATCAAATTTGAGCCAATTTCTAACTCAAATTCAAATGAAAATGGAATTGTGGTTTAAAATTGTGTTTTATATTTTATTCAAGTGATGTGTATAATTATTTGGGGGTTTTACCACTCCGAATTACAAATTAGGTAAACACACTGCTGTAGCATTGTAGCATCTCTCGTTGTTTGATGTCAGATGCTCGACGAAAACAAGTGATTTGATTTTTCGTGATTTTCATTCTTTATTCATGGCGAATCAGATTCGGATCGAGATGTTTTTTGATTTGGTGGTTTTTCAAATTTTCTTTTCGACTTGTGGCATAAGAACAACCGGAGGCGGAGAATTGACATTTGAACGGTCGAAGTTTCTCATGTACAGCTCTGGTGTGTTGATTTAAACTCCATAACTGTTTTGTTTGGTAAATCCTTCGTATTTGCAGTCGAACGGCGTTTCCTTGGTGTGAGTTCGCATGTGCCGTGTCAAATTACACGATTGGTGACTCGAGTATTTGCAGATTCTGCACTTGTATTTCTTCTCTGAAAGTGTGTTCATTTTCATTCACATTAACTGTGATTCCGAACTTTACTTATCTTTTCCCATTTACACCAAAGCTCGAGCTCATGCAATACAAAACGAAATGAAGATTTGTGTACCTATATATGCACTTGAACGAAGCACAAACCAAAATCCACAAAATGACTCACAGCCAAAAACGGACGTCGCAGAAGGAAATCCGCTGCGTGATTAATTTTAAATGAAATCTCATCTTCACTTTTTCTCTTCTTTTTACCCAGAAAATGAAAAAATGTAAACTCATGTCTGAAAAATAGAAGGTTGAAGCTAGGTTGCAATAAAAGTTGTTCAATATTCAATTTGTTAATTTGATGGTTGAATTTTGAATTTGAGTTTAAGCTACTTATTTTGAATATGGGATTGGAACTTTATGCAGTTTTTTGTCATTTTATGTAGTTCTAACGCCTCAACATTCTGTGCTTTGTATCAATCCTCTCCGGCATTTAGTATTTATCTCACGTAAAATATTCAATCGGCGTTCAATTTGTTAGTTTTGTGCTTCTCGAATCTTGAATTTATAATCTAGAGTAATCACGGAATGTAACTTTGAGAATGTTCAAAAATTCAACGCCGCTCAAAATTTTTAACAACTGCAGTTCCCTACTCTTCTGAAGATTTTGCTGTTGAATTTGAAAAACAAACAGGCTAAATATTCATGTTTCAATTACAGATTACACCGATGCACACTGATCCAGGAACAATATTTTTGCGCACTTCCTTGAGACTTATACTATTTGACGCAGTTTTTTATGCTGATTCCGAAAATGGGCACCATTTTTACCAAAACTCCAGGTGCATGCAGATCGAAAAAAGTAGCATGCGCATGCGGATTTTCGGCGCAGCTGTGACGTTGCACGGCTCAGATCTTTTTGTACAACTTCAACGTCGTTCGTAAAAATTGCACGTTTATGTTTCATTGCTGCATGTTTTTACTTTCAACTTCCCGTTCAAAACTTAATTATTTAGAATGTATAATTAACTTAAAACCAAGTTTCTGTAGTTATTAACGATTTCATGCAAAAATAAATTCATCTGTTAGTGGTTTTATACAATAATTACAATGTTTACACATCAAGTTCAACTTTAAAATCTTTATTTTATTGATGAAAGCTCCATAAACAAAGTTTATTTGTACACGTTCTCATTATAAATTATATTCATCATTTAATTTATGACTACAAAAACTAAAGCATTGAAATTTTCTATTGATTATATTTAAATAAAAAAACCATTAAATGTTTTGACTTCTACAAATCTATTTTCATTTGAGAAAGTTATGACGATTTGGTGAAAAAAATTATTGGAAAGTAAGATACACGACCAAAAAAGCAGTTTAAAATACAATCATATTTAGATTTAGCAATAAGTCGTCAAACATAAACAAACAAGATAATTAAGTGCAAAAGCTGTCTTCTTTGGCCATTTAAGCAATCAGATATCAAATTAAGCTTGTGTTTATAATTATTGTAATAACAATGATAAAAATAATAAGATCTATAATTAATCAAATCAATATTATATTAGTAGTTCCAATTCTTTTATTTTAGTTCGTTTCAAAACAAAAAACCTTTTACAAAGCACAGAAAAGCTCATTCAATTGGGTTAGTTTGATCCTGTTTACTTTTTTTTGCGGCTGACTTTGGAAGTTTTTGTTTGCTTTTAGAGCTATTCACAAACTCAGTAATTTTTTTCTTATTTCTGCGATTCAATTTATTTTCATATCTCTGATTGTTCAAGAATTTAATCATCGTACGGATTCTTAATCGTGTAAATTGGTACACAAATTTAAAGCTTAAATTGTTGTGTAATTTGCAGATTTTGTTTGAAATTTTTACTGTTGATTGGTTTTGACTTTTGTACCTTGGAAAAAATTTAGTAAATTCAATTTCACAAATTGACACATCATTCACAAATCGATCACTTGGGTACATTAAAGCTTGAGGGCGAGAGGAATTTAAACTTGCGTTTTTGTTGTCAGTGGTGGTGGTTGTAGTAGGATTACGATCTTGGTGAAATCTTCTCAGCTTTGGCCAAACAGAAACCGCCAGTTCTCTCATTGATTCATCTTGAACTTTTAAATCAAATAATTGTGGTCGATTGGCAAACTAGGATGCAAATACAGTGAAAAAAAGGTATATTTAAATTCCTGCCTGAACTGAATGGCGTTTAAATAAAATCTAATAATAGTAAGAGTAAAATTCAGTTAGCTGGTTTCAAACCTCTTCATTATCCGAATCATCGTCAGACATCTCTGTTGATCTTTGATTGTTCATATTAGCCATCATATTTCTTTTAATCAATTCCGAGCTAACATATGAGAAATCTGCGTCATCAACTTGTACATTTGATCCTCTGGGAGTTTTTAGTTTAGATCCAAGGATGACCAACCGGAACCGGAAACGAAAGAGAGCTGGACTCGGATGAGTATTTGGCCCACCGAGAGACCGAACAAGAGAAAAGAAGGACTCCAACAGATCCTGTGTCAGTCTACTGGTCAAAATATATTCAATTCCATACAATCTCTGAAGTTCATCAAACATCAATAGAAGAGCATCAATAGCTAATAGAAAGCCTCTTTGAGAAGGAAGACGAGAGAATTTTGGAGCTCCAGTTTCCGTTTTAAATCTCATAGTTGATAATAATGTTCTCAACTTGAGTAAAGCTTCTTTTTGGACATCCAGATGAGAGCCAAATCCTGATTTGATAGGATTTTCATTATCTAATGGAACTTGAGAATTAAGAATATCAAAACCAGTGTTAAAGGTTGCAAAAAAATCAGAGATTGCTTGATTTTCAGGGTAGACTCTTTTGGCTAAAATAGCAGTTTTATTCGAGAAAAACTGAACTGCCGGTCTAACCCTCATTCTAGCAGGACCAGTGGCATTTAGAGACTCAAGAGTCAAGTTTGGATTTACTTGATGGATCTCATTCCCGTTATTCAAAACCATATTCATCATCATAGGCTTGTCAATAATTGTATTTGATTTAATTATTTTCCCATCTGAAGAAACAACTGCATCATCTAAAATAACACCATTGTCAAGGACATGATTTCTCATATTTTTGAGGCAATGGGGTATGTCAGCAAAGACAAACACATTTCTTGATGAATCAAAGGGATTAGAAAACTTGACGTTTCCTTCACAGATATTTAGTGCCTTCCACAAAGATTGATTTTCAGGTCCTAAATCACTAACAACTGAACACACGGGAAGTCCAGACTTTTCCACCTCCATAATGACAGAAAAAAGAAGTTCTTTTGAAACATTGGTATCAAAACTATAGAATATTGGCTGCTTCCAATCAGAATAGAGTCCACGGATGATTATAACTTGTGCTTTGGAATTTTGACAAACTTTATCCAGGGATGAATCCTGACAGATTTTTGAATCCACAGACATTTCGTCAAACATGATAACGCAGAGTCTAGAAATTACCTCCATGTCTTTAGCCTTCTCTTTTAAAATTCCCAAAATGTCAAACAGAATCCCCTCATCAAAGTTAATTTTCTTCACCCAATTTTGTAAAGTCCTAACAGATGGCCTGGGTAAATCTCGATTAAATCTGCTCATTTGATATGCTTTAGTACTAATGCTACGAATTCTGAGGTTTTTAATTATACTTTTTGCATCCCAATTAGCTCGTTTAGCACCACCAATCAATTTTTGTTCGGGTTGAGAAAATTGGAATTTTGGAGGTTGTTTGATTTTTGAAGTACAAGCAAAAGTTTTAGAATTCTCCGAAGTTGTGGTGGTGGTTGGAGAAATATCAGTTTGAGTTTTCTTTTGACTTTTGAAATTTGAAACAAGAACTGTTAGTTTCTCAGATGATTTTATAGTTATATTCAAAGGACAGGCATTTGAAGTAGTTTCAGTAATTGCTGTGGTAGTGGATGCATCAATAATTTGAGATTTGCTTGCACTAGGTAATTCTCCGCTTCCAAGATCTTCCTCAGGGTTTTCTAAATTAAAAAATATAAAAAGGATTGGCATGTTCAGGTGCATGCAGATCGAGAAAAATAGCATGCGCATGCGGATTTTCGGCGCAGCTGTGACGTTGCACGGCTCAGATCTTTTTGTACAACTTCAACGTCGTT
>JAQGBH010006590.1:0-12239 GCA_034698265.1 Sminthurinus aureus | reverse complement strand
AACCGTTTAGAACCGGAACCGTTCGGAACCGGAACCGCGGTTCCGAACGGTTCTGGATAACATTTTAGACGGTTCTAGGGTTCTCAAATTCAGAACCGTGCAGATCTCTAGTTAATCGTTGTCTTCTTACTTTTATCGTACGTTTCATTTTTACGATTAAAACACCAACACATTAAGCGTAAGATGATTTTGTTTTGTTTGTTTATTTACTCAGGCGTTATTTACAGGAAATTCACATTCAAGTTTATTCAATTTACAACTTCAAAATTGCTTGAATTTGTTTTTGAAATGAAGATTGAGTGTGCATTTCATGAAACAAAGTGAAATACACACAGAATCTGCATCAGAATACGACAGAACTTGAGGTTCCGTTAAAAATTAATCAAACTTATCTCAAATTGGACTGTTAAACACTTCCAAATAGTCTACATGATATAGCTTTTTACGGCCTTTTTTCATGTGTATGCCGTTTGCCATTTCCTCTTTCCATTAGGCCACAAATTGCAATTAAATGAAAAAAGTATGTGTAAAGTGAGGATTTCCCATTCACTTCACTTCCATGATGACGTCACAGCACATAGGCTGTACTCCCACTACGAAACAATACATTAGCGTACATACTCATTTGCTACTCCTTGAGTAAACTGATGTTTTTGCATGTTTTCTTATCGATCATTGTGCAAATGTGACAAGAAGAGTGACGACGTTTGTCAGGACAAAGCCCACAAAATTTGGTGTTGATTCTCGTTCCATCGTGTGAAAACTACCAACTTTTATCCCGACATCCAAAACCCTCCTGATTTCTCTCTTCATTTGAGCCCATAATATTATTTTCGATTTTGATGTTGATTTTTGAGCCAAGAGAAGAAATTCCCTTTTCAATTCTTCCATTTTCTTAGGAATTGAAAATGAGTGTTCGTAAGTGATGGAATAAATAACAGTCACGCCGACGGACCCATAACCCGTGAAAAGAGCGAGCAGTGGAAACTCTTCATGATAACGAATCGTAAAAAAATAAAACATTATAGTAAAGGTTAAACAGTAGACTTTGAAGGCAAAAATGCAGAACGGGAAACATCGATTGAAGAGCTCTACGAAAACAACGAGTTCTCTCATTTCCCGTAGAATGTGACGGAAAATCCAAATTTCTTTTTCAATAACTCGATTTTGGTCTGGACGGCTTTGGAACTTTTCCTGCAGATTTCTATAAACCAAAAAAATCCTAATATGAAATTTTCCAAGACATTTTCACAGCACAAACTTTGGTGGATTTTACAATGAATTATATAGAGCGTATAAAATGAGTAAACATGCTTTAAATTTGGCCCTTTTGAATGTGGAACCTGAGTTGAAGATTCAAACGCTGAAATTCTGCCTGACATCTACTGAAGAACAAAAGTTGAACGAGAATTGAAAAAAAGCCCATGGCACTAAAGCTCGTCACAGCAACTAGCTCAACAGCCAGAAGGAAAATGAAACTCCATGCATTTTGATACTCTTGCGAAAGAGAAGAGAACCAAAGGTTGGGACGACAAGGGTCCATCCCAAAAACGGTGATTACTAGGGGTACTGCTGACACACCTATAAACAGAATAGCTCTGGCCAAGAGTTCATCATGAGAATATTTTGGTGGCCATGACAAAAGAGGGCGAACTCTGACTTTGGACTCTGAATTTGAATTTTGTTCTTGAGGTGAAAGTGTGACAACTAAATTCGAACTTGTACCCTCAGTTTCATTCGTTGTTCCTGAAATGTTTTATTACAAAGCCCAAAAACAACTCTATTTACTCGGCTCGTTCAATGTCGTGCCATTAAAATGACAGTTTTGTATATTTTTATGTACAATTTTTGTAGTATTTAGAAAATTTGATCCTGTACGTACCTGTCACGTTTTTCTGCTTTGTTTGACTTTGGCGTTTCGACTTTCTTCGAAATTCTTGTTCCTTGTCCATCATTTTTTGAACCGCATTCTCAGGTTCTACAAAAAGTTGGTTGAAGATCGTCACGCACTCTTCTGGATTTTCCACAAACAGGCGGAACTGGACGAAATCAAACACAGCGTAACCGCTTGTGAATACAAAATGAAAGACGAAATGATCCCAACGGAAATAAATTTCCGGCTCCAGGATCGTCGATTGAACGAGCCTTCCACACATGTAAATACAATGAACAATCTGGAGACAAAATATCATTTTCCATATCAGAACCCTGATTTTACTCGACTGCTTCTGAATTCTTCCCGTTTCGTGAGCAATTTCAATCGGGAGGAGATTCAAAAAGGAGAGAATTTTTATTCCTTTAAAATTCCAACTATTTTCTTCAAAGGTCAACATTTTAAAATACAAATCCAAATCTGGTTATGTTTTCTCAGAACTTCTCTTTTTTCCCTTTGATACTTGAAGCTAAATTGTTCTCAGATAGTAATACTGTGTATTGCGCAATGAAATCAAAAATCACTAAACCTTTTTACGCTTTTCACCAGGAGTAAGTCCACGTAAAATCAGTGTAAATGTTTATGTCTATTTAAATTGTCTTCACAATTCCCTATGTATAATTTTCAGAGCACATCAGACTTCAAAATAAGGGCTTACGATGCGTATAAATAGAAACATAGAACAAGTAAAACAAGCCCGCCACAATACCGGCAACGTGACATCTAAACAAATCCGTATCAGATGGCCCAAGAGCCTGTAGCTTTGATTAAACTCAGAAAAGAACTCTTTTAGCTCCAAAACCTAAATTATTCGTCCTAAGTTTTGCAGACCAAAAGGTTTGAATGGATAAAGCTGGAAAACACTTTTGTGTTCTTTTGTTTAGCTTCCAAATCAAATAATATTATACCTAAAAATTCTCTCAGCAAGAAATTAATAGCTATTTCTACTAGCCAGAAAATAATAGCTAACTTTTACTAGCCAGATATTAATAGCTTATTTCCCTTGGTCAAAGCTACGGATATTTGTCTTCGTCCTAGTAATTTCTGTTTTTGGTAGCTACAGTAATTGCTATCTCAATTAGCCAGAGTAATAGCTGTTGCTCTAGAAACCTTACTCGGATCCCGACACCACCGGATACGGATTTTATTAAGGTGTAGGGTTAGAATTCTTGACAAAACGGTTTGCTTTAGATCTGGATTCTACCGTAGTAAAACAGATCATTGAACAAAGTAAAAAAAACAATTTAGTTTGAGCCAACGAATACCAAAGCCTATCAATAGATTTTATCCATCGACCGGCAGCAGGTCTTTGACTTTAACGAGCTAACAGTCACGACTGAGTTGACTTGAAGTGGCGCAGGCAAAGAAAAATAATTGCACCATCACAACTGTACTTTTGCGAAATAGGTAGTATTAATCATTGGCGAAGCGTAAACGGTGAATGCCACTATGCACTACTTTGTGAATCGTATTAGACACTCTTATTTCCAGCCTAGTCTCACTGACCTTGACTGTATCCACTCGACAATCGATAGCTCTAACCCGGTGCTCATATTAGCTGTAATCAATAGCTCTAACCCGTTGCTCATATTATAGGTAATCAATAGCTCTAACCCGGTGCTCATATTAGCTGTAATCAATAGCTCTAACCCGGTGCTCATATTATAGGTAATCAATAGCTCTCATCCGAAGCTCATAATATAGGTAATCAATAGCTCTAACCCGGTGCTCATATTAGCTGTAATCGATAGCTCTAACCCGGTGCTCATATTATAGGTAATCAATAGCTCTTACCCGTTGCTCATATTAGCTGTAATCAATAGCTCTAACCCGTTGCTCATATTATAGGTAATCAATAGCTCTTATCTGTTTCTCACATTATCGGTAATCAATAACTTTAACCCCGTGCTCATATTATCTGTAATCAATAGGTCTAACTTGTTGCTCATATTATCGGTAATCAATAACTCTAACCCAGTGCGCGCATATTATCGGTAATCAATAGTTCTAGCTACTTGCTCAATATTATTATTTTTCACCGGATTTACGTCTTTAAAGGTTTCACAATTATATATGTGGGCTCCAGGATCAAGACGGCTTCACAAAGCGCTTATTAGCGAGTGCACGTGAAGACTTGTTTCACAACTTTGAAAAATAAATTATTATTAACGGTTATGCCGATTTATAGAAAAGCTGCAATACATTGACCCAAAGTTATGGTAGATAACAAAATTCCCAAACTTTGTTCAGCGCGTCATTTTAGGTGTTAACTCGGCAATGGTTAACCCTTCATAACTCAGTGGACTAATATGGGAGAGGTAGTAGTAAATTGTGCATGCTATGACTATTGACTTTAAAGTGACTATTTATATTATGATGCTTGACTATTCAAGCCTTATTCAGCTTGACTTCAAATTAAATATAAAGGCACCACCTCGGACAGAGGAAAATTATGATGATCAAATTATTTCAATAGTTAACTACGATAATATTTATTACTAGTTAAGTAAAGAAAGAATTATTTTCTGGCAGATGAAAATAACTGACACAGACGGGCTCAAAATGTGTATTTTTAAAATAATAATAAAGACGGATTATTATTTATCTTTTCACACTTTCTCACTTCAATTACAATAATAATAGTATTTGTGTTCTTTTTACAATATAATTCTTAATCGTAGTTGATTAAATTATGATAATTATTAATTATTATCGGAGCGTTGAATTTCTTCGACTTGTTCTTTCCGATCTCAATTACTGTCTGCATGCTTATTGTTCCTGTTTTTCTATCTAGGGGGCGTTTACATTATTATTTTGTTTTTATGTATTTTATTTTTTAATATAATATACGTATTTATTTTAATTTTAATTTTAAAAATATCAAATCAAAGTGTCGCGTTTCAATGTTATAATAATATGATGCCTAATATTATGTAGAATATTACTAGCATTTATCTAAAAGATTCTTGGTGAGGATTTTGAAATATATACATCTTAGTGTACTCAACGTACATAATACATACTAAATGTTTCTTAATAACATGTGAAAATCTAGATTATCATTTTTCTCTTTAAACTAATCCTTAGAATACTATCATGAATAAAATACAATACGACTATCAAATAAAGTATTGTAATAATAATAATAAATAATCAAATTATTTTGAATAATAACAATTGAGAGTCTTCAAGCCGTATAATAAGGAAATTCCAGCATATCAACAAATCGTTTTGAAAGCCCCAGACTAAAGATCTTGAATTTACAGGTCAAACACTTGGTAGTGACGTTGTGAGACATCCTCTGAATTTATCCATTAAGTAGTTGAGTCCAAGTATAGTGCAACCATGGACTTACATTTATTTAAAACGGCTAGATAAACCAAGAAATAGTGAGTTGAACAAAATTCGATGGGTGCCAGTCCAGTTAAATCTCAGGTTGAGCAAAAAAGTTGAAGGTTAGCAATGCTCAAAATATCAAGCCCGCAAAGCTTGTTGTAATTCAGGCCTGAATTTGTGGGGGTACGGAGGGGTACGGCGTACCCTCACTTTTTTGAGACGGGGTACGGCGTACCCTTACTTTTTTGGAATGAAAACTACCTTTTATGGTGCGATTCACCCAATGAAATTGTATACAGTTTATGTTTTTAGTGAATAAAGATACACAAATGGCCTTGAAGTTCATATTGTACGTTGTAAAATAACTTTCAAACTGGCAGCTTGGGAATTTCCAAGCTTTCATGATGGAAGTTGTTTTACAGCGCACAATAATATATTTCACTTCATCGAGTGATTCATCCAATGAAGCTTGAGGCAGTCCCAATCTAAAACACACAGTGATGTTTTACAGGCAGGTCTTGTATAATGACAAACAGACAGAATGTATTTTTGGTTCCTTGGAATCGCTGACCTTGAAATCGTGAGCCCCTTTACATTTTTAATTCTTTTTCGTGTAGAGTTCACTCATAAAATTGGCTTCCTTTTAAATTCGTTATCGGGATTTAGAGCTCAAACTGCAGCTACATGAACAAAGTTCAACATTTTATTTTTTCAACTTACCGTGGAATTTTTACTGGAATTGCTTTTACATTTTAGTTTTTCGTTTGGAAATTTTTATCCCCTTGTCGGTAAGTGCATATAATATACAAGCATCTCATTAATCTGGCTGAATAAAACTCTTATTTGCAACTCAATTTATTTTTCCATTTAAATTGTTTAAAACCTTTTGCATGTGCAAATAATAATCGGAAATTTCCATTTAACATGAATAAACATATGCTGTTTTTAGTTTGGTCTGACTTGTGTATTGTACAAAATGACTTTATACAAGTATTTCACAAAAATCAGAAAGGAAGAAAATTTGACGGAAGACGAAGAGCTGAATTTAACTCCAATTCCTCAAACATCGTGTTCTGTGCAATCTAAAATTCAACTAGAAGATCCAATCACCGATCAAAATATTCAGTCTAATTCAATGTCAACTAAAAGAGGAGTGGGTAGTGCTCAAGTTTATCCAGTTTGCTGGACTCCACAACAGTTTCAGTATTTCAAGGGTGAATACGAGTGGTTGGATTTCCAAAATGGAAATTTGGGATGCTGTCATTGTCTCAGGGCTGGAAATCTTGGAGCGGAAAAATCTCAAGGCCTCTCGATTTCTCATGAGTGGATTTCCTATTTGATATCGCCCTTTGGAGAAACGATTGAGCAGCAACAAACATCATTGAGAAAAAAAGTAAATCGTCATAAAAAATCATCGGCTCATCTGACTTGCGAGAAAATTTTAAAGAATCAAACAGAGAACAGTTAAAAAAAATTTGTTTGCCCTTGAAAAAGTCAAACATGAAGAAACAACGAGAATTTTTCGCACAGTATATAAAATAATTCAGCAAAACCGCCCATTTTCTGACTTACCTGCTGATGTTGAGCTCCAGGAGTTGAATGGATGTGAAATGGGGAGAATTTTACACTCTAGAATTGCCTGTGCAAATATAGCCGACTTTATTGCCAAGGAAATGAAACAGAAACTAGTGAAAAGCCTCGTGGATTCTGGGTCAAAAATTTCCATAATGATTGATGAATCGACAACTTTCAACTCCCAATCTACTCTGATTGTGTATATGAGGACAACTGTTTCTGATTCAAATCCAGTCAACATTTTTCTTGATCTTATTGAATTAGAAAGTTTGGAAGCAAAAGCCATTCTTAAAGCTCTTTTAGCCTGCCTTAAAACTTATGGATTTGACGAGCCTGCCCTGCGTCGTCGCCTTATCTCCATAGGGACAGATGGAGCGTCTGTCATGTTGGGGGCTAAATCCGGAGTTGCCACCCAGCTAAAAATTTCCTGATTTAGTACTCTGGCATTGCTCAGCACACCGACTTGAATTAGCCGTGAACGATACCGTCACCAAAATCAATGGAATAAATAACTTCAAAATGTTCATGGACAAGTTATACTCTCTGTATCATGCTTCCGCAAAAAACCAGCGGGAGCTGTCCAATTGTGCCCAAAGTCTTGAAGTTGAAATATTGAAAATTGGCCGTATTTTGGATACGAGGTGGGTAGCATCCAGCTTTCGGTCGGTCAAAGCAGTTTGGTCGTCGTATGCAGCCATCTATCAACATTTTTGTGAAGCGGCCGAGGACAGCAAAAGAGACAAGAAGCAAAGATCTACTTACAATGACTTGAAGCTCCGATTTTCATCAGTTGAGTTTGTCCAAAATCTGGCATTAATGTACGATGCATTACAAGAATTGAGTGAACTCTCGCTTGAACTTCAAAATCGTAATATTTCAATTGTCAAAGCACATCGTTCTCTCTGTCGGCAGATCAGTGTTTTTGAAGCTATGGGAAAAAATCCTGGAAAAATTTCAAAAAAAGTTATTGATGCTGTTGAGAAGGGCAAACTTTTTAAAGTCAAACTCCATGAAGGTCAAGCATGTGATGTGAAAATCGATCGAGAAACGTTTTTCCAGGAATTGGCGGAAAATTTAAAAACTCGGATGTTAACAACTCGCTCGTCTCATGAAAAAAAGAAAACCAAGAAAAGAAAGACAGATAACGAAGAAGATGGCCAATTAATTTATAATTCTCTGATTTCTGAACTAAAAGTTTTGTATCCCGACTTTTGGCCCGACGAAATTCCTTCCTTTTATGGCGAAGACCAAGTTTCTTCATTGTGTGACCGCTTTGGTATTGATGATAGGCCAGTTATTCGGGATTTTAGAGATTTCATAGGAAGCGGAGGGAAAACAACTGGACAGGACTTGAAGAGCCTTACAAACATTATTGATATTATTCCAGTTTCAACAGCAGAACCCGAGCGGGGATTTAGTAAGATGAATTTGATAATCACTCCAGTTAGATCAACCCTAAAACCATCCAGGGTTTCAAATATTATTTTTGTCAGCCTGAATGGTCCACCGCTGTCAAAATTTAAAGCGGAACACTACGCCGAAATGTGGATTAAAACAGGTCACCATTCAGCAACTGATGTGAATTCCAAAGCAGCACAGGACGAAGAACACGATCCAAATTTTCAACTCCTTTGGAACTTGTTTTGATTTTGCAGACTACAGTGATTTTATTCAAAGCGACGTTTTTATTCCTTTTTATGTTACAAAAATGAACTGTTCAAAATGGACATGGTTCAAATATTTATAGAATTCCTTTTGTTGGTGTTATTTATTTATGTAATTTATTGCATCATTTAATAAATATAGACAATTTCAGACAATTTAAAAAAAAGTTGAACTCACTGTACATCATATTGAAAAATTGCTCTTCGTAGTTTAGCTCAAAATCTTATGATTGAAAATTTTGCATCAAAAACAATTTGCACTAGATAAAACGGGAAATATTTTAAGCATACACTAGATAAAACAGCGTTTTTAGAGTTCCGTACCCCTACTTTTCTTTTTCGAAATTCACCCCTGCGGGTGGGTGAGTTGATGTCGTTTGAAAGTGTGTCTTTGAGCGGCTGCGTATTCACAATTTGACTCGGGGCATTTGAACGGCCGTTCCTTTGTGTGGGTCCTCGAGTGAGTCACAAGATGACTATGATGAGCCGTGGCGTAGGGACAGAATTCGAATCGACACTTGTACCCTTTTTCTCCCGTATGAGTTCGAGTGTGTGAAACGAGGTTTATATTCTTATTTGTCGAGTAATTGCAGTTGGGATGGGAACAAATCAAAGCTTTTTCGGAATGAATTTTTGAATGTTGTTTTAGAGCTGATTTGTCTTTTGCTGAGTAGGAGCATCCGGCATGTGGACATGGAAAAGGTCGAGAAACGCCAGATCGAAGGACATGTACCATTTTCACATGTAGGTTTAGATTTTCTCTCCACTTTGCCTTGTACGGGCATTCGAGACATTTGAACGGTTTTTCACTCGAGTGAACTTTCAGATGACTTTTGTAGCCACTGAGAACATTTATTGAATAAGGACAGAGGGCGCACTTGTATTTGTGCTCCGCAGGATTTCCTTTTTCTCTGTTGGTCTTTTTAGGCACTTCCATTCTTAAAACCGGGAAACAAAATATTTTTAGATCAATTCGTCAAGAACAAATAAATAAAACACTCGAAAATTTCATGGAAATACTTACATTTACCAACTGAATTTAAAAATTGGTTTTTTTCCTGTTAAATATTGGAAATTGAGCAGAGTTAATGATCAAAGTTTTTAGGCGTAGATTTTGCTCTTATATAAATTCTATGACATATAAACCAAACTGATGCACTTTTTCTTTTAAAATGACAACCAATTTGGCAAAAAACAGACTAAAGGTGAGTTTTAGAAATGAGACAGAATTTATAAACTTGCTTTGCTACAAATTACACCGTGGATTTAGATTTCAGCTTTTTCTTGTCGTTTGTCCCACGTTCACGGGAAATATTTCAAATCCAAAATTCAAAAGACCTCAAGATTTTGAGTACGCTTAAATCCGCATAACACCAAGTTTAATGGAACTCATAAAACAATCTCAATCTTGCATGTTTTACTTTAGGCTATTAGAAGCTAATTTCCAAGACAAAGTTTCGCAAAACCACATTTTCCATAAAACAAAATGCATCAGGGATCGCTAATATCAAAATATCCAAAGGATTCTGCGTCTTTCACACCCATTTGTTGACAATGAGCCACCAATTTTGACTTTTAATTAGAAGCAGGACACAAAATATTTTTTAATTACATAATTTACATCAACTGAAATTCATACATCAAAATCATACATTTTTAGGGTTGCGTTTTCTCGAACTTCACATCTAATTTCCTGTCAAGTGTACCGTTCTTCCTTTGTGTGAGTTCTATTGCGAATAATTAAACTTTCATTTGTTTTCGTTGCAAAGTCATACAGTTCACACAATAAGCAAGTTTCAGGTGACTTATAATCTTAGTTCCAAGTTTTGAATATTTTACACGAACTAAGAACTCTGAAAACCAGAATGACTTGGTCATTCTGGTTCCATTTCTCTCCCTTGTGGAGCAAAACATGTTTGGTTAAATTCCCTTTGTCCTTAGCTGCAAAACTACACTTTGGTTCCGTGTATTTGAAAGGTCGAAGGTCTGGGTCAGAGTGGGCATTTTTGATATATTTTGAAACGACGGTTCTTGTTTTGCCTCGGAATGAGCAAAGTACACATTTATACTGGCGCTCCTCACTGTGGCTCTTTAAGTGAACGGAAAGATTTGATTTCCGTTTGCAACGGAATTTACATGATTGGAAAGAGGAAACAAAGGGTTTTTCATCAGAATGGACAGCTTGGTGAATATCGAGATCTCCTTTCCTCTTGGCTTCGTAATTGCAATTGGGCTTGTCGCATTTGAAGAATTTTTCGAGTGTGTGAGTTTTGGTGTGGGCGGAGAGATTGGCCTTTACTAATGTGGAATATCCACAAAGTGGACATGAAAATGAAGGGTTGTTTTGTTCCTCCTTCTGATGATGACTGAGTTGATGTCGTTTGATTGAGGATTTGGCGGTTGCTGAATATTCACAATTTGGCTCAGGGCATTTAAACGGCCTTTCCTTGGTGTGGGTCCTCGAATGTCTTATTAGATGACTCTGAGAGGCTAAGGCGTAAGAACAGGATTCAAATTTACACACATGCGGTTTTTGCCCGTGTGAATTCCAGTGTGTAAAATGAGGTTTGCTTTATGATTCGTAGAGTATTTGCAGTAGGGATGAAAACAAAAAAAAGATTTTTCATCCGTGTGTTTTTGAGTGCCGGTTGAGAGTTGACTTTTCTTTTGCGGCGTACGAGCATCCAGAATGTGGGCACGGAAAAGGGCGAGACACATCAGATCCAGTTGATGATGATCCAAGAAGATGCACCGCTGTCAAATGTCGCTTGACGTTGCTCTTCTCTTTTGTCTTGAATGGGCACTCGGGACATTTGAAGGACTTTTCCGTCGAGTGTCTTTTCATATGCCGATTGTACTTCCTTTGAAATTTTGTTGAATAAGGACAGAGGGCGCACTTGGACATTGAACTTGCCTTTGCTCCGTTTTTCCGTTGTGGAATCCTTGACCCTTCTGAATACAAACAAAACTTGAGAGATAACTCCTATGAAAAATACCAGTTGAAAATTGCTTCTAAAATCGCCAAGCAATTTGAAAGGAAGGGAACAACCGCCGTACTATTACCTGCAAACAGATAGCGGAACAGACAGAATTTACAAATGCAATCTGCTTTAATTAAGCGCTGGTTTTAAATTGTAGATTGTATTTTTGTATCTGTTTTTTATCCACGAGCTGTTTCATGTAACAACTAAACAAGTCGGTTTAGCGTAAATTTCAGAAACGTCAAGTAGAAACTTGATGATCGTAAGGCAGATTTGGACTGGAATGAAAGCTGAAAGCGTAATCGACAATTTGTTTAGCCTGTGGCGCGAGAAACATTTTGTGAGAGGGTGAAAGGTAGAAGGGGCAGACAAAAGAGAAGGGCAATTCCGAGTACTGGGAATTATTACATTTTTAAATACGTCCAAGTTAGACAAACAAAGAAACATGAACAATAGGGTTTCATGATTGTAGCCATGTGCATGCAGATTCCTATACTAAAGATTCTGAGGCGTGGTTTATGAACTCGTGACGTCAGCTGGAGACAATGCTTTCTGATTGGCTGATATTTCCTTTGTTTCCGTTTCAAGAAAACTTTGGATTGAGAGAGAAACATTTTGAGCGGCGTTGAGATTTGACAAGATTTTAATAATTTTATTTTCTGTCAAATCTCAACGCTAGGGTGCTTCAAAAAAAGTCAAAGTGATGGAATCTTATGGGCTGAAGGCTCAAAACTTACCTTCACCCAAGTA
>JAQGBH010006589.1:0-12239 GCA_034698265.1 Sminthurinus aureus | reverse complement strand
AATAGCCATTTCTCTTAGCCAGAGTAATAGCCATTTCTCTTAGCCAGAGTAATAGCCATTTCTCTAGAGCGTGACACCACATGACGCCACCGGATACGGATTTTATAGAAGGTAGATTACAGTATATTATGCAGTAAACCTGCCTATATTTTTGATGTGTAATGTATTTGTGTAATACAGCATAATATATATAATATGAACGTCTTGTACATTAACCATTAACTAATTAATTATTTTAAAGTAGGAATCGTAAAAGAATCATGTTATGTTAAAACGAATGAATAAGGAATTGTATTCACTAAGCATATGTTATAATTTATGCTTAATAGATTATGTTAAAATTTGGTAATTTTGTTTACTTAAATATTATGGTTAAGTACGCTTCGTTTGCATTTTCAGTTTTCAATGACGAAATATATATACTTACAACTTATAACATGTATATATTTTATAATCAGTTTTTCACAAGTATTCATTTCTTGCTCCTTATTAAATGCTCAGTATATTTAGCCTCAATTTAAGATAATTATAATTATTTAAAAATTAAAAATAGTCGAAAAATGTAAATCATAATATATTGCTTTGTTATTTTTTTTGCACTGTATATGCAAATGATTAGTATAATATATTATAATTATGCATTTTATGCACGCTATCTCAAAATTATGTATATAATAATACTAATAGCCAAAAATGTATTATTATTTATAAGTTTCTGAGGTCAAATTTTTTCTGTACCACTCTCTTGTTCTTTCTATACTTTGTTAATTGGTATATATACATATATATAGGTTCTATTACATAATGAGATATCAGTCATGTGCTCGAGATTAAAATAATGACGTTTATAAAACTACTTTAAAAATTTTAAATTAATGTTATATAGTCTTACATCTAATATGTAATAATAAAATAAGTAAATTAAGTAAGAACTGAATCTACATATTATATAACAATATTTCATATAGTATTATATGTTTAACATAATTTAATTAATAAGTAAAGACAACGGAAATGTATGCGTTTATGTATTTTAAGTCCCTTTCGTGTGTCGTCGTAGTGCCATGACTAACTATAATAATTATACTAATTGATACAAAAACTATATAGATGCTATATATGTCCTAGAGTAGTAAAAAAAAACAAAGACAGAAGAAATGACAAGGAAAATATACAGCAACAAAAAACAAACTATTATACAAAACACAACAATCAAAAACTTGTAATGGCACAAACAATAATGATGACTATGAAAAATGTATGAAATACTACATAATATATGCAACCTATATCCTATCATAACAGTATAACAAATGCGATGGCTAAAACGTAAATACGACACATCTATAATATATAGTAGTAGTAGTTGTAACCACTAGTTGTAAATGTATAGGTAGTATGGTATGTTAAAATATTTGAACCGAGATAATGTTATATTATAATAATCAATTAGGACGACTTTTGTTCATTCAAACATCGCCCAATTTAGGACGAATTTTTTCAAACCGGAATTGTTGTGAAACGGGTACACTGCCATTGGAAGGGAGGGCTCTTTTCTTAATTGCATTAAAATTTTTCTTTGCAAACATATAAAAGTCCTGTTCCATTTGCCACACTTTTGATTTGTGAATTGCTTTGATAGTCTCTTTACTAAGTGGTTTCTTTCCATAGGTTTTTCTCAAATGAGATTTTCCCTCTGAAATATAAAACATACAATTATTTTTTTTTTTAAATGACACTTATTATTATTTATTATCATCATTAGTACTTTTGCAGAAATGCGTCAGACTCTGCGTCATACACTACTACTTTTGACTTTTGACCTAAATGTATGAGGTTAAGTATAAAAAAATATATATACCTTGATTGAAAAGATTCAAGGCACCACGGAAAAATCGAGGTAGGGAAGTCTCCAAAATGGCAATGAAATCATCTAAACTTTCTGTAGTTCCTACAAGAAAATAGGATTTGGCCAAATTGGATTTAGCTTGTTGAAGTGCCCATGACGAAGCTGGTTCCCAACAAACGCTCATTTGACCACAGAAGAAAGGTATTTGCATCCATAAATTTACTGGATCACAGTCAGGACCTTGGCGTTGCACGCACTCGTCAAACGTCTATAAATTTAAAATATACAGAATTAATGAAATGCATGGTAAATAGTTTATAGTTTATCAACTTATAATCAATAATATTTAAAAAAAGTACATAATCTGGGAGTAAAACATTCTACGTAAATTAAGGAAAGGATAATAATATGTATATAATCTCACTTCTTTATTGCCTTTCCGTTTTCGGATGACTTCAGGTCGAAAATTATCCCCATAGCGGAGAAAATAGTAGTATGAAACAAGTCTTTCCAAAGGATCACGAACTACATTTATATACAGGGGTCTACAAATAACAAATACAAAGATATTTCACACAATACAAAATACTAAAAGTCTATTGACAATCCTCTGAATATTTTATACTCTTTTTGATACATAAACAGATAAAAGACTATATTTTATTTGAATGTGTACAATAAACAAACTGGAGGAGTATGGAATGATAACTTGTTACATGTTATATATTATATACATCGTTCATGTCATGTGTCATGTCATAGATGAATGGATATGAAATAATAGAACAAATGCAACTCACCGTAGTGACACTCCCAATCCTGAAAAGTCCATGTATCCGATATGACCATGGTAAATGGCTGGTCGTCTTTCATACCAACCAGACACATTTTGTGCAAATCGTAACTGTACAAATAGAAAAACAGTAAATAAATTACCATCTTTTTTTCATTCTTTTATCCAACAGGAACTACTGTGTGTACATAAAACACTACGTGTACATAAAATAATGGTATGAGGAAAAAGTGATGTATTGCATGTACTACATATATTGCATTATTATTACTATTATGATCATTCAAAGTTCTATCATATTTTGACATGAAAACTTTTTATTTGCTTCCACTTGAATCATGCACACACACAGAACTATCCACTGGAAACTCTAAACTAGAATGCACATGCTATCATCATTCTTGTACTACTTACATGTGTATTTATTTACGATATATTACAATTTCACTTGGGTAATTGGACTTGGGTAAGCATTGCGTACTTACATAAATGTGGCAAAAGTAAAGGAACATGCATAATCCATAACTAATAACTACAAACAATAACGATACATAATGTTATAGGAAAAGAAAGTCTGTTATAATGAACATTACCTAAAAACATTGACTACAGACTACAGACAGAACATAATAACAGGAATAAGAAACATAAATGTCACTTACTTGATCCTCTGGAGTTAGAACATGACTATTCTTTGTCGTATTTAGGTGTATCACATGAAATCCATTTTTAGTACAAAGTTCATAAGCAATCCCCATTAAACTGGTAGAGCCGGTCTAAATACCCGTTCGAGGTCATTTCAAGGTCATCGGACATAAAAATTAAACAAAATTGTCATCATTTGCATTTAAGTTGTTCAAGAAAAGTTATAAACTGAAAAGTAAAATTATTATTTTTGAATTATTATTTGTGAAGAAGAAGAGGTGGTACCTTGGGTATTCGATTGTAAATAATCACTGAATTGTCTCCACGGTTTACATCATCACTTATACCTTTAAAAAATACATAATGTATTCAATTTCCAATTGCAAACATAAAATACGTATACTCTTCTTATATAACATACACACTACACACATTACTTTTTTGTAATTTTATAATTTTTGTACTATGAGTGAAGACATTTATATATAGTATTACCATTTTCAGAACCATCATAAGTATTTTCTCCTCCTCCGATTGTACGAATGGCACCAGTTTGTGAAACTTGTCCTAATTTTGCGACTATATATATGTTTGATGAACAAAACAATACACCAGATTGTTAAAGATTCTTTGACAAATTAATACAGTAAAATATGTAATTTAAAATCAATTCACATGTGTGTGACTTGTCTCACCAAAAGATTTTTGTTGCTGTTCCAAAGTTATCAGTTTATGTTGCCAATAGACCATGAGGCATATCATGAAGATGGCAGCAAAAAGAACTAAATTCGAAGCCCATTTGGACCACATGACAGTCCTCATTACTTCTTCCTGTATTCGCCCATTCAATTAAAGTCAAGTCAAGTCAAAAGACAAATTATCAATGGTTGAAATTGAAGTTGAGAAAAAGTTTATCATCATGGTTGTCACTTTACTAAATGTAATACTGTAGAATATTGACTAGCAACTGACAATGAGAATAGGATTTAGAATACAGAAGGTGTAAAATTTAGAAAAAACTTGAAGAATAATAATAATATAGTATGTAGTCCAACACGTAACATATAACGCGTATTTTTCACTCAAAACTCAATAATGTAGAAGTAGAAGATGAACAAGGAGATTCTCTTGTACATCAAGATTCAAGATTCAAGATGAAGATGAGGTATTAAAAATGTGTTGTAATAGTAGCAATAAAAATAATAGTGTAACATCATACACTGTGTAAAGATGTTTTATTATAACTTATATCGTAGATCTCAAATCTCAAGTGATATAAACGGTAGATAGGTAGACTGTGTGTAGTATAGGTTAGAGATGTGGAAGAAGACGAAGGATGAGAGAACCGGAGAGTAGGTAAATGTGGAAACGAGAGAGAAAGAGACATACAGAGAAAGAGATGAAGATGAAACGAAATCACATTAACATTACTTTTCCACCTGGAAAATTACTTCCATAAAAAGATATCTCTCGTTCTACCTTTCGACTTTCCATCGACCTCGCATACAAACACGAGCACAAATTTAAAATATGTACAAACATTTTGTAGATTACTTCTGATGTCTTGAATGTGTTCCTACCCACATTTTTTTTTTTACTCTGGAGCACTTTTACAGTTTTATCAATTTAAAAGAGTAAAAAATGAAGAAGATGTATGATATAACATATATAGATATATACGTATGTATGTATATATAAGAGACTTTTTTTTAAAAGAAGACGAAAAATACAGAAAGAGAGAGAAAGAGAGAAAGAGCAGAACAAGTATACACGTAAAATAATCAACTTTCACCAAGAGAATGTGATGGAATTCAGAATACAAAATTTAGAAGGAGAAAACTAGAAATGAAGAAGAAGAAGACGAACAAGACGAGAGAAAACACATCAGACTGAATCGGAGGTTTTCTTCTTTCTGTCTTTATTTGTGTTATCCTATAATGTAATGTTATCTCTATAAATGTAACATGTACACATTTATGTACATATGTGTTTTTCCTTCTATAGCTGTGATAAACTAGACCAAAAGAAGAAAGTTCCATACTAGCATAAAAATACATACAAAAACACATACTATACATACATACATACATATACAAGTGTTTCATGCATAATAAACCGGTCTCAGGATAAATATTATGGATAATGTGGATATAAAGATGGATACTACTACTACTTGTAGATGCATATACATATATATATATATATATACTATGTAGTACTATTCTATCATCTATCAATGTATATATAGTACAAAGTATATCAAAAAGTGTCTAGCTCCCCGATTTTCGGGTTTCGGGGCAGACGCAGAGCGACTGGAGAACTTTTGACTGGAACGCAGGAACCCTCCCTATACTCTCTCTATAATAGATAGTGCATATATGCGTTCATATACTTACATGTCTTAACTTTGAATGGCTATATACTTTTAAAATAGAAAGAGCTGGAGAGAAGACGATATCATTAGTATTATTATACAACTTTATAACGTAAAAAAGCTCATAGCTATCAACGATATGGCGGGTTCTCCTATATATGTCATATGTAGACTCCTCGCATGATCATGGACGGACGTAATACATCCATGCATGTAGAATGTAGAAGAGTGCATGTATTATTTATGTAATGTACATCAATATGAGTACTCAATATGAAAACTGGAGAAAGAGCGAGAGAGAAAATGAATAGGGACTCCGCTTTCCTATTCTATCCTTTCTTATGATTATCTCTCGCTCTATCTTCTCTCTCTCTCTCTCCCCTTGTGTGTCTCTTGCTGTCTCCTTTATCCGAATTTCAGAATTTCTTTCTCCATCAGATTATATATTATATTACATATCTATAGTCTATATTATAATTGTACATATACTTCTTGTATAGTGTCATGTAGTTTTCCTACTCTTTGACTTACATGCCACGCTCATTTCATTTTCAATCGAGGCTGACATAGGTTTTTGCTAGGTTTCACTTATACTCACTCTTTGTAGCTCATACATTCACATTTTCATATCGTCTTGTTCTCCTCTTCATCTTCTTCTATTCCTTCTATTTCGACTTTTCAAGAAAAACAAAAATAAGAATACTATAATAATAAATAATAACAACAATCATCATAAACAAAACATAATATACAGTAGTATCCCTATATTTGTGAATCTATCAGTATTATTTTTTATAACTACAGTTTGCTCAGAATTTTGAAATTATCTTTGGTATAAAAATATACAAAAGAAATATAATATATTTTTTTGTCTCCTTGTCAAGACTCTATATTTAGACTCCAGAGAATCAAGAAAACACATACAAACAAAATACAAATCATGCATATGTGTACATATGCACTCTCTTGCTGGGGTACAGATAATTTCTTCAAGAAAAGAAAATAACAACAAATAAAATATAGTGTTCGATACAGTATTATATAAAAAAAAATTTGACAATGTGTTCCAGCTATAGTATGACTCATCATTCTCATCATCATCATCATCCACTGTGTACAAAATATACCTATAAAATAAAATACTGAATAATTATTCTTCTGTTTCCCTCTGTTTTTCTAGTGAAAAGTGCACACTCTATAATATTTTATATGTTGTGAATTAATAGTAATAATAATAATTATTCTTATACTTATTATACTTCTGAATTCGTATTAATACACATGATACATAAAAATGAATAGAGACAAATGGAACAAATGCTAGAAAAAAATAAGTACAATAATAATACCAATAGGTTTTACAATCATATGACAACTAACAATTCTTCTTGCTTACTTTTGTTTTTCACTACAATTATTCAATCAAGAGGAAAATTTCTCGAAAGACAAAAGACAGCTCATTTTGCTTCAAATTAAAGTGCTTTGACAAATCCTACTGCCGCTACTATACTAACTTCTAATAATCAGCACAATCTATTATCTATTACCATCTTCTTGTTAATCAGATATAATAGTATAAAAATTGATAATAGTTGTCAGTTTTGTCAACTGTTGAGATGGATGCTTTCGCTTTCGGATTGGGACCTCTACCTCCATTCTGGGAGTGTAAAATTCATCCTCAAATTGGAAGAGTGTAAGCTTTCTTTCTACAACGATTCCCATAACCATAATATGTGAAATTAACTAATTAAAAATAACTACTATAGATTAGTAATGTTAACTTTGACCCTTTTGATCTCTATTTCACTCACAGTATTTTTAACTTTTAAAATTTTAAGCTTCCCTATAAAATTAGAATATGAGTCGTAGATTTTTTATGTTTCTTTTTCCTCAATTATCATTTATCACTAATGAAGAATGCTAAAAATATGAGTTTTTATATGTAGTTGAAAGTTGAAACATATATATATTATTCAATATTCATGAAACTGTGCTACAAAATAGCAAACTTTGTCTATAATTTCATTACATACAAAACCATTATAGATTCATGTAAAGAAATAAGAGCATTAACTTTTGGTTCAAGGCTACATAATGAAAAATCAATATTAAAAGAAATAAATACACATACAAAAGACAGATAATAAGAAAAAATTCATGACATGAGAGAGGCTGACATGTACAAAGAAACAAGATAAAGAACAAAAACATGCATTAAAAATGAAACAAAGAACTTGAGAAGTATTACAAAACATGTAACAAAATACATAAATGATCATATAACTAGTACTTGACATATATGTATGTACCTACCTTTATGGAAAATGTAGCATTCGATTTTTGATTTTTTTTTTAATCAAGCTAATGGCATTGCTGAATGGCCCGACGATGATGATACCTGATAAAGTTTACTTTTGTTTTTTCTTGGTCTTGTCCTGTTTCTAATTTTCGTGTGACTATAATATGTTTACAACTTTGTGTATACGTATACCTTTGTACTGTATCATTTACAATAATGTCAATGTACAACAACAATTCAGAATCTTTAGTCCATAGTCCATGGTTTAGCAAAGAGCTTGAAGGTTAAGTTCCGTTGAAAGTGAATAATAACAACTGTAGAAGCAATGATTGATGAGGAACATAACAAACACTTTCCATCTTAATTTATCATTTATTACACATTACACAAGCACAAATGAAGCACTAATAATATATTATATAACCACTTTCATAATAATCTAATAACTATAATACTATAATCAACTAATTATTATCGATCTTGGACATTATTTATTCTTGTTTAGGTATTTTATTTGCCATCAGACAAAACAGACGACTTGGGAAGATCCTCGATTAATTGGATATCCAACACCAGCTTATAATATTGCAATTACACAACCCAATGCATATTATGAGGTAACTATTGTTGATTTAACTGTTCTCAATTCACAAAAGTTATATAATAATTAAATAAAATCAAAACAATACTCAACATTATTTTTAGTCTGCACACTAGAAACCCAAACTCAAAACAACTCGCTTTTGTGTGCATATCTAAATTTCACGCCACATGCATATTCGAATGTATTTCGTTCAATCAAAATTTCGAATCCTTGGCTGTGTCAGTTTTAACTAAAGCTGTGATATATTTTTAATCCTCCTCAAGTAAAAAATGTACAATTAAAGTATGTAGAATGTTTTTTTATGTGTGTACAAGTGTTCTTGTAAATATACTGAAATATGATGTATATAATTTAGCTATCTATAGTCTATACCTATATAAAAAAAATTAAAAAACTGCACACAGTACTAAAATGTGAAAAGTCAAGTATATTGCTCGGTAACTAAATACTTGATAGATGGGTACAAAAATATTTAGGTATGGGGGTAGTATATAGTTCTACCATTTCAGGTTGTCATAATTAATTAAACAGTTCACACTCACCCCAAAAGAGCAGTCACAATATCGATGGGGAAAAATACATGAATGATGACAGATCCAGTTGAATTTGGGGTGTTAAAGTGACAAACTACATACTACTTATTACATGTTGATGATGCAGAGGTAACAAATTCCCACCCCCCGATAAAAGAAAATAAGACGAAAATTGCATCCAAGTCACTGATGCGAATAAATTTTCATCCATTATTGTAACAGTTCCGACTTCAGACTAAACAGACTTATATTAAGTATTAAGTAGTATGAGAGTTGAGACAGGGAAAAGAACGAACACGAATAGTTACTTTCACTCTCCTGTGCTTTCTTTCTTTTATTTCTCCCATATTTTTATTCAACATATTCATTGAATTCCGTTTAACTTTGTATTTTCTTTTTAAGGATGGAGGAAGTAAATGGTGGTCATCACCGATACCGAGTCTCCGTGGTTTCTCATTACATAGAAGGGGATCATCACCGAGACTCGGGGGAAGTCCAAAAATCGCTCCGTCACCAACTCCTATGCCCAGAAACAAAAGGAATGAACCATCCATTGTATTAGAATCCTCATCAGTATTAGGTTTTTCTTCTGAACAGAGAAGTGGAGGAGCTACTTCATCTCAATCTCAATACAGTCAGCAGAATGAACCATCATCTCGATCTCCTGTTCCAAGTCGAGCACCTACAGCCACAAGTCATATTAGTGTGAGCCTAGGAACGTCCAGAGTATCCGATATTCCAGAAACCCATCCAAATGAACGACCTGCATCTGCTCACTCTTTCTCAAGTTCCTCATATTGTGGTGTGCCCGCCAGTTTTCTTGCTTCATGTGATGTGGAGACCGCCTTCAGGTTCCTATAAGATATTTATAATAAATAATTATAATAATACATATAAAACATGTAACATGTAATGTGGAACATCATCTTGATTGGAATTCAAAAAGCAGAACAGAAAAATAAAACAATTTGTATGCATGGACAATGCACATTTATGCCAAAAATGAGTAAATTTTTTATATACAGAATGCAAATAATATATATGTAATACTGATTTTTCACCACAGAACTGTTTGTTGCTTGTTTCCCACTGCTGGAGAACCAGCCGTCCGACATTTGTTCCATAAGTACCACAATAGGGCAAATCTTGTCCTGTCGGCTCTTCAAGTGGCTAAACATCCACTGGCCTCGGAAATTTCTAATCAATTAGAATTGTCTGCCGCCCAAAAACTTGGGATTGATGGAAAAGATGGAGATACTGATACTGTTATTACTTCAATTCTTGGAGATTCCAAATCCATTGGAATGCATTCACCTTTGAAAGTGAACAGGTATATAGAACCAGCCATAACTAAAATCTATATACACACCTATTTGTAATGTCTTGTGTTTTCAGTTTTGAGTATAAAAGACGTAACACTTGCACTTTTTCCCTTTATTTAAAATGTTTTTTATTTTTTCAGCAATTACGGTAGCCCAGCGAGAACCGGAACTCCCGTCTCACTCATGAAATTCTCTAATAATCAGTCATCTGCAGGCAGTTTATTCACTAGATACGGCTCTCCACAGTTGTCAATGTCACCTCAACTCAATTTCGTGAGTAAAAAATAAACCAAATAATATTTTAAAAAATGAAACAAAAGAAGCAACTAGCAACTATGCTGTTTTTATTTTGTATATTGTATATATATATCCTGTACGTCAGCCAAATAATGAACTTTTTTTATTCATCCTTTTTATTGTTTTAGGTGAGATCTGAAGGTTCAGGTAGTGGAAGGTTATCCAAAAGTCCTAAAATGAAATTAAAATACTTAAAAGGTATTTTTCCAGCTGCCGATGAAACTTTCCTTCTTGATGTACTCTCGTCTTGTGACAATAATGTACAAAAGGCTTCCGATAAATTACTACGGAAAGGGTTTTCCAGAACTCCTCCTCCAAAGTAAAGTCATTAAGTGGTTTTTTAATTGTATAAATTTATTTCAAAAGGCTGAGAGTAATATATGTATTTTTTTGTCAAACCCATGCTAAAATATGTTTACTTTTCATTTTTTGAAAAACCATACACTTACTATAGGCCCGCTCGTCACAAATGGTTTGAAGTGAAAAATATGATTGAGAAACGTCAAAAGGCTATTAATCAGACAAGTTTAGCAAATGCATACCATCATGCTTTAGGCGAACCTCTTGAAACACCCTTCTCAACTCCGTTGTAAGTTTTTTTCCATAATATTAAAAAATGTTCTGTATTTCGTATTATTTAAATATTATGCACTATAATTGCAAAAATATAAAATCCACACTAAATTGTTTTGTTGGTTACTTATAGACCACGTCCAGCAAGACCTCACATGACCGCAGTGGAGAAATCTAGGAATAAAGAAGAACTTGCAAAGAAGTTTCCAAATTTACCTGAACGATTTATATTTTGGGCTTTAGAGGCTTCCGAATTTGAGAAATCAAAGGCAGAGATTTTATTACAAGAAGTTGGCCCTCAAACTCCAGAGGAGTTTAAACCTTTCCTAATTGAAGGAGCCAAACCTGAAAAAGAGGAGAAGGTATCACGGAAAACTGAAAAAGGACATGCGGTAGAAGGAAGGAAAAGTAAGACAAACTATAAACTTGACATTTTGTTTCATTTTTCACAAGTCATTGATTCAAAAAATAGTGGAACATAATTCCTATAATATAGTTGGTTTGCTGTTTGGTTTTAATATTAATGTTTTGTTGCTTCTTTTTCCTCTAAAGTTTCCTTCGCAGAAACGGTTGTGGAAGTAATAGAAAATGACCTTGCTAATTTAAGCATCTCATCCCAATCTCCAGCATCCGAGTCCAATAAGATTGCACTAAGTAGTGATGAAAATATGGACACTCCAGACTCTGGATACTTTGAACTGGAGTCTAAAAATAAGAAAAAGAATTTTATTAGCAAGTAAGTCTAATATATTTGTTAGCTTTTTAAAATTAAAAATTAAATCTATTCGTGATTCGTACGTGTAATTCATAAAACTCAAAAACTCAGTGTCTCTTGTTATTAATTATTTGTGAATCAGAAGCTGTAAGAGTGTACAACCGCTCGGAAAAGTCAAATCAAAAATTTCATTTTTGAGTTGATATTCGGATTCTCCATGTTGAAATTAGTTGAT
>JAQGBH010006588.1:0-12240 GCA_034698265.1 Sminthurinus aureus | reverse complement strand
TACGAGATGTGTGGTCGTTCTGCGAGGCAATTCAATTGTTTTTTCTTGCGTTCGACGTTTTTTGCTAATTTTTGCCTTTTTTTAGATGAACCTGAAATGATACCTGGTATAGAGGAAGCGGAATCGTCCGAAAAAAATGTGGTTGTGGAGCGAAATAAGGGTAAATTCATAAAGAATTTTATTATATTTATAATTACTGTATTTCTGATATGACATGGGTAACAACACTCATTTTAAAGCTCAAAATTAAAAGCAAAAAGGATTTCACTTTTAGTATAATATATATATATTTATTGGTATTGGGCTCCTCAATTATTCTCAGGCTTCTCAATCTCTTTCAGGCTTCTCAATTGCTCTCAAATTTCTCAATGAATCTCAGGCTTCTTAATTTTAATAGGAGATGGATTATTAGAAGCCTGAGAATAATTGAGAAGCCTGAGATTGTTTGAGAAGCCTGATATTAATACAAAATACACAAAAACTGCTGCAACAATGATTGCTGACATTAACTCTACTTTCAAATTTACTTCATTTTTTTACTTTTGTGCAGATGCTACATCAACAGTCGTGCGTGACCACGTTAGAACAAATCCAAGAACTATTCTAGAGATAAAACGTCTTCAGGATGCTGGTGTCACACCTAAAAATACCCATTCGTACGTTAATAAAATTATTCTTTATGATATATGTATAATAATTTTTTGACAATAATGATATGAATGTTGTAAAGTGCTGCTTTTTTTGAAAATCCTTAATATTTACCGTTTTGTGCATTTTGATTCAGAATTCTGACGACAACGACGTCAAAAGAAGATTACAATGGCCGGAAAGTGGATACACCCAGAAATTTACGTCAAGTTTACAACAACTTGTTACCGCAAGACGATCTTTTTAATTTTTGTATGTTGGAGAAAGAAATCGGATTTATTCAAGATGGGGGTTTATTCAAGGGCGTAAAAATTCCATTGTGCCTAGAAGGAATGTCTAATCATGTCCAAAACCTTTACAAACACTACAACAAAATAGAATATGTCCACGATACTACCTATGGAATCGGTAAATATTATTGTCTTAAAATAAAGACATTTGTTCCATCACACATCACATTGTTTTTTATGTTCTTGTTCAATATAATATTTATCTATTCATATACAAATATTTCTTAAATGTAATCTAATTGCAATATTACAAATGTTTCAACTGGAAATCAAATGAGATTCGTATATATTGATGATGGTGGTATGCTACGTGGAATTTTGTTTGTGTGTTCTAGGTCCTTTTTACGTTTCTACGCTCTCGTTTCGGCACCCTTCCTTTCGATCTGAAAGAAATGATGTCAGGCCAACTGTCCCATGTAAAAAAATAACTTATTATCCCCCGTCTTTTAAAAATGGATTAATAATTTTAATTATCATTACAATGGTAAATAACAAAAATTCAATGCCGGAGTAGTGAGACAAGTAAACAAATTATATTTACTGTTTTTATGTGTTTTAGTGTTGTCATTACTACACAAATTCACGGACCAAAACGCTCACGATAAAACATTTGATGTCATCACGTCCTTAATCCCGTCATTTAATTCTGATCAGACGGTTTTGGTAACAGATAGAGAAAAATCAATAACGCTATCTATTAAAAATATGTACCCAAAGGACACCATGTATATTGTTGGAAACATATGAAGAAAGTAGGTTATTTTCATTAGTTTTTTGGTCAAAAACGGTGTTTTTCCGAGTGACTTTACTGTATACTTCTGTTGTTTTTATATTTAAAAACTTACATGCTTTTGCAATTTTAGTTCTATTGTATCATTATTGCTTACTTTGTTCATTTTTTTGGTTTACGTAATAATATGTATTATTGGTTTTTATTTACTACTAAAATAATCTTTTGCATTATTATTTTTCTATTTCCATACAGAATGTTCGCGATTGGATTGATAAACACTTAAAACCCGATCTAGATAAGGATGGGTATCTAAATGACTTAGAGTTACTACTCCATTCAGACTCAATGGAAACTTTTCAAGAGAAAGAGGAGGAACTATCTCAAAAATGGCCGGAATCTTTACTTAAATATTTTAGAAAAAATATTAAAGTAGATTTCCTTACTAGCTCAAGATGGATATTAGAAAATATAAGAATATATGATGATCGTTCAGGAATAACATCGAACGCTGCGGAATCCATAAACCGGAAATTGAAGAGGATGCTGGATGATGAGAAAATAAATTTCTCGAAATTTGCGCTAGCATTTTATTTTCTACAGGTACAGTCAAAAGCAGCTTTTTATTTAATAACAATTTAACAATCAATTTTTATTCTTACAACATACGTATTAAACTCGGCTTCTCATCTCATAAAAAAATTGAGAAGCCTGAGATAAATTGAGAAGCCTGAGAGTAGCCAATATATTATAGTAAAACTGCTGCAACATGAATAGTAATGTACAATCTACTTGCGATTGTGTTTAAACTTCCCTATAATAAAAAATGCTTTTATTTGATTATTTTTTAGACCAGCATACTGGCTGAGATCTACAATGGCTTTGAGGGAATAGGAGAATTTTTACTTCTAGCGGAAAGTGAAAAAATAAAATCTAAACTCCAGATTTCGGATCAAGATCGTAAAAAATACATTCATGATGTGGTGGATTCTGCACAAATCCGACCAATAATAATGTCAGGAAAATTTCCGTCAAGAAAACCAGAAGAACCGATTTTAGTTGACCCTATTTATGATCTTTATACAATGGTTGGTAATGCTAAAAGATACATTGCTCGTAACAAGATAGATTTCCTCCCTCATCGTGCGTTGTACATAGTTCATGGTTTTCAAAACCAACCATATTTTGTAAGTATTATTTGAGTTGTCATCATCATGTTTTTTAAAAGTTTATGCATAAATTATGGTGTATTATTTATCCAATATTTAGAATATTACTGATTACTAAATTATGATTCTCGCAATTATTTATACAGGTTAATTTAGGTGAGAGCAAATGTGGCTGTTTTAGAAAAAGTATGAAAGCAATTACAAAATTCTTTTATGTTGCGTTTTTGAAGTACAAATATGTTTTTAATAATAATCGTATTTATTAACTCTCAAAATTCAGACCATATTTAAGTGTATCTCTTCTAATGACTGTAATTTTTTTTTAAATTTCAGAGATTTGCGCTCATTTGCTGGCCGTCCAAATAGCCAATAAAATGGATCCACCTCCCATTAAAGCCTTTATTAGCCAAATTTGTAATGTTGAGCAGCTGTACAATAAGACCAGAAGCAAGCTGACAGGCAAAAAAGGAGCAGGGGTTCACCGTATACCTCCTCGAGAAGCTTTGGGCAATGAAATTCTAGGTTAGTACCTTCACTTAAAATAATATTCACTATCAGATTATTCCATTTTGATTGAGTAGTAATAATTCTAGTAGTGAAAAAAAAATATTATTAGCCTCTCAGTTTTTCTCAGGCTTCTCAATTGCTTTTAATATGACACGAGAAAAAATTAAGAAGTCTGAGATAATAATTGCATAAAATATTACGATGGTTGTTGTGTGTATAATATTAATAATGATTATCATTATTCCTATGCAAAGAATTAAAATCGTAGTGTTGTTTTCAATACAATTATAATAATTATTCGTCTTGTTTGTAAATTAATAATAAGCATTCTTATTAAAAGTGATGCTGTTGCTAATAAAATAATGATAGTATAAATAATTACGATTGCCGATGTTGGCATTATAAACCGGCACAATAATAACTAAAATAACGGGACAGTCTATCACTATGTTTTACAAACAAGTATTCGTGCCATATTAAAAATTACAACAAATCAATACGGAATAACTACGAAATAGCTTCACTGCTCGTCCTAATAAAAATCCGATTTTGTATATTTATTTAGAAGATGAACCCGTAGCCACTGACAGTGGTGGTGAAGAAGAACAAGAGGACGGAGGTGGTCCTTTTGGTGGTGAAGAAGAAAAGGAGGACGGAGGTGGTAGTGATGCCGATGTAGATGAAGATGAAGAAGTCTATGAGGACTCTGATGATGATAGTAATCATAATTTGCATTCACAATTTTGAAGCTATACAATTTTTAAAATTTTAGTGTATTTATGAACTTATATCATTGACCATTACTTGGGAATTATTGGTTTTGTATTAGAATTGTGTATTTAATACCTAGTTAATTTGATCATGCGCTAATGTTTTTTCTCTGATGTATATATGCATTTTAGTTGGTAGTTTGTCGACTCCATTCTCTTTTCCAAGTCGTGATATTCTTGAATGCAGCCCAAGAAGAAAGATGAGCGATCTTCCTCTCGTTTCAGCTGAGAATGTAAATACTGAGCTTTTGTGTATCAAGGACAAGAATCTGACTCTTCAGGATCTAAAATCGTTAGATATAAATTTAAATGAAAATGAGTTGAAAATTCTGCAAAGTGAAGAAGCTAGTGATAATTGGGGAGTCATTCCAGTTTTTGAACTTGGCCAGTTGACAGAAAATGTAATGTTTTCGTATTTGATGCTGTTATGTGACGAGGAAGAAAACATTTTCTCAACTGAAAGTAAATTTTTACTTGAATTAAATTTTCCAATATGCAAGCGAAATTCAAAACAGGTTCTCTACACTTGGAGAATTGTGAACAATGTATTTCTACCCTATTTTGTTGATAACCATTGGATTCTCATCATAATTAAGTGCAAGGAATTAAAAATTTGTGGTAAGTTTGTCAAAACAAAATTAAATAATCACACAAAAGTATTTTATTAAAAATTGTTAATTTTATTATGCCAATATTGCAAAGCAGGTATTAATTTTTATGCTAATTTTTACGATTTTCTTACGTTTTATTTTTCACTGTTTTAGTTTTTGATCCACTTTCCAAGTTTACGTTATCGGAGGAAGCAAAAAGTACAATTATTCGACGTTTTGAGGACAACATGAGACAAAGTAACTTGGATTGGAGCGTAGAGACATTGCCCTTTTCCTGGACCGAAAATGGATATGACTCTGGACCCTTTGTGCTATACATGGTTGCTGCGACACTTGTAGGGAAACCTTTTCTTTCTAATTTCATAAAACCTGAGGATATTCGGGTCAAGGCTTTGTCCGACTTCTTGGGAAGTTGTGATTAAATGACAGGTAAAAAGTATTTCATATTTGGGCTCTTTTTTTGACAAAAATGCAGATTTAGTTATGTTTGTAATTGTATTTCATATTTTTTACTATTAATTATTATTTTTTATGACAATTTGTATATAATATATTTTACTTATTTCACTGCTTCCCTTACTTTTATTTTGCGTTTCATTTACAATTTTTGTTACTCATTTTATAAGACCTTTTTTTCTTACACATGAACTTTTAACAGATTTAAGCCTTTGCATTGTGTGTAATCTTGAGGAACCAGAAGCAGATGGGAAAATAAAAACTAGAGGGATAAAGAAAACTGTCAAGTGTATCAAGTGTCAACGAGTTAGCCACTTAAACTGTCTCCTACCACGACCACAGCAAAAACTACATGAATTTGTCTGTACAAGCGTATCAGAGTAAACTTGTGTCTCATATTATTATTATTATTCACCTTTATTTTTCGTAGTTGTTTGTGTTTATGTAGTCTATAATATAGTATTATGCATGATGATTATGTACTTTATCCGTATATTATAATGATTGCTAGTTGTTGTTACTTTTACAAGGCCTTATGCAACTTTAAACCCTCATGTGTAGCTCCTGTTTCTATAATCTACCTCTGTTTTCTCGTATCTATCTCAGGCTTCTCAAATGTATCTCAGGCTTCTCAAATTTATTTTTATGCACTGTTGCAGTAATTATTGCTATTTTATTTAGCACTTCTTTCTCTACTTAAGTGTCAGATTAGTCATATCTAAGTTTCACGTTTATTTATAATTACGTCATGTGATGTTTTAATTGATTTAAAGGTAGAAACTTTAAAAATTATTGATAATTATTGTTGAATGTTATTTCTTCGCTGCTGTGTACGGAGTTGTTGTAGTTATTATTATTATTATTATTACTTGCTTTCTTGCTTTGAGTGTGAACTTTTACAGTGTATTCGTGTTATCATCATGATGCTGTTATGACTGTTGTTAATTTTAATACTAAGCCATGCTCCAATACTTGTAGTTATGATTTATGAACATTGTTTCCTGTTCTAATATTATTTTTATTCCTTTGTATAGCAATATTGTCCTTACATTAATATTATTCATTTTTATGCCTAACCATTAAATATATATAAGGCTAGCTAAATAGATAGAACTCAGCTTCTTTTTGTGTAAATATTATTATTATAAGATACTATTCTTGTGCTGTATTGTATTATGCATGATTTAAAATAGATGTTTGCCTAAATAATATTATTATTGGAGTTAGTAGAGTATACTAAGAGTTTGGTTTCATGGAAAATTATTGCATGATTGTTTATGTTTATGCCTCATTATAATATTGATTTTTGTAATCATTAAAGCTACCTAGTAAACTTTACAATGTATTCATTGGATGCTACTATAATATTATTACTAAATATATTCTGATGCTGTGTCATTAAATGGTGATTTGGTTTAGGGATAATTGTTATTACAGATACATATTGAGGCTAAACGCAAACGACTACAAGAAAAGTTAGATGAATGTACCTGTAAAGGTCAGTGTATCGGAGTAGACTTTTGCCCGACTTCATCCTTATTAGTATTCCGTATTACTACAGTTTTACAGCCTTTTATTTATTGTTTTGCCTGCGTATTATATTTGATCCGTATATTACAATTATTTGTGATGGGACGTATTGTTAAAATTATTTTTTATTCCTCAGGCTTCTGTAATATCCCTCAGGCTTCTCAAAATGATTGTTTGTCACATTAGTACTTAGACATACACCAATAATTTTAATTATAATTTATTAACATTTATTCCTGTTCTATTATTATAACTGTTCCATTTTATGGTAATATTGTTTGTAATTAAGTACGATTTTCTTATCGTAGTATTATTAACGTTGATGCTTGAGTATGTTTTTAATTTCGGGGGGCCAAAATGATTAGAACGCAGCTTCCTGGTGAATGAATATTATTATGTGCAGATCCACGTCAATTGTGCTGTAAACTGTTATACATGATAGTTGAGGCTTATTTCCTACTGCCCATAATTCTCATATTATTATTGCTATTTGTGTATATGCCCCAGAGTTTCCTGGGTATGTATTATTATGGATATTTAGTGGTGCTAATTATTATTATCAATTATCTCTTATTGACATTCATTTATGTTTTAGTTTTATTGCTATGCATGGTGCTAGATTTAAAATTGAAAATCATTACATGTCTTTCATACTGCGGAATATGAACCTCCAGATAGCAGCTCCATTTTACATAAACATTACCTTGAACTTTGAATAAATTATATAAAATTTGAGTGTACGACAATATGAAAGGATATAAATAGAAATGATGATTTAGCATACAAATGGATCCCTAATTTATGATCTACCATAATTCTGTGTCCCTAATTTTAAGTCTTTGAGGAGCTGCATTTGTTTATGTATGTTTAGTAATTAACAATTATCAGGCTCGTGGATCAATTCAAAACGTCCAGGTCAAATTCTTGTCTATTCTTTGGCATCGTCATCTTCGTCGTCGCCAGCTGCATCCTGACATCTGTTTTCTTACTTTTCTTTGCCTTTTCGTAACTTTAGTTTAGTCTTTATGTTTCAGACATTACTTAGCATTATTATTATTATAAGTACTTGGACATAGCTCTCTGTTAAAGGCGAATAAATTAATAAATATCCAAGCAAAACTATTTCATCATCCGAATCATTTGCATGAGGGCTCGTTCATTTCAAACCTGTTGTTTCCAAAACTTTAACATTGTGGACGGCTTGTAATATTTAGGATGCAAATAGACTAAATTTTGGACCATCTTTACTAATTGCATATGTAAAGCTTGATACTTTGAATTGTGTACGCGATTAAGCTGATAAAAGCAAGAACACGAAACTGAATAAACGCCGTAGAAAAAAATACAGAAGATTTTCTTTTCCATCTATAAGTATGCCCCGGCAGCTGCTCTGTTCCTTATTACGTGTATGAAAAACTTCGTTTATGCCTTCACTGGGTTTCTGTTTCAGTTTCATTGTATCCCATTGACATTTGACAATGTTATATTTATTTATCTGTATGAACAAAATTTCAAACTGAATCCACTTGCTCGCTTTAACGTCGTTTGTCAACGAAACTTCGCTTTTGCGATCAAAGATAATGAACAACGGCAATTATTTTAGGTGAGGTGCGTTCGAGTGTTGAGCAACTTGAGACTCTCAAAGAAAGAATGCAGAATCGAGTGTTTGTTTAAGAACGTCAACTGAATTTTCCTGTCACTTTTTATTTTGTCTCCTTCAATTCTTTGTTATTCTTGTTATAGTCACAAGATATTTTAGTCTCGTCACAACTCAGATTTCAAAGGAACCTCACAAAAATCAACATCAAAACTCAACACTTAAAACCTTGATGGCCAAACCAAAAGGTTAACATTGATGAAAAACGTCGTTTTCGTTTGGAATTGGAATTGTAATGCACTCGAAAGGACACAAAACGTTTTATTTTGACATTTTACACACTTAATGTTCAATTGAAATCAAATGTGCGTTTAATATACACGAAAATGTCACTATAAAATTCCAATGGAATTATGTTTCTCTTCATATTAAAACGAGAAATAAAATTCTGAATTCCCAAAGTCAATTAGCAAATGAATTTTTGAGAGAAAAGTGACAAATTGCGACACTTAAAAATCAATGCCAATACAAAATCAAATGAAATTCAAATACGCAGTAAAAATGTTGTTGTTTTTCTGTGTTTGACAGCTGGCACTCGCGATATGAACAGCAGGGCCATAAATGTCTTTTTCAACGTGCCCCAATACAAATCAAAGGACCAAACTATTATTTTTTTCATGTGTACGACTTTACATTTTGAATTTCGTTGATTCCGAAGCTAATAAAAACGAGAGAATGAAAAAAAGCAAACGCAAAAATACAAAGAATTGAGTTTTCCTCTTAAACATATTTTTACCGTCGACTCCACTTGGATTTTGAGTTTGGCTCATTTCTGGTTTGGATTGAAGTCCTCAGAAAGTCTGAATGGTCCTCAATTTGAATTAGGACAACAACTCGACTCTCTCAAAACGATATGCCCAAAATTTGAAATAACCTTTTTCTTTGTGTCTTCGTACTTGATTTTGAATGGAAACTATTTGATTAAAACGTAAAACTTGTAGAAAAAAACCAAAGGAAAATGCAGTCGCATGCGAAAATAAAAATTGTACAAAACCACGAGAATGCAACAAAATTGTGCGTTGGGTTCATCTCGAGAGGATAAAAAGTAAAAAAGGATGTTCTAATTAACGAGTCACTAATTAACAAAAGTCAGACCAAAACCAAAGACAACAAAACATAAAAAAAAGAAGCGCATCGGCAATACACAAAACACAATGACAATTTGACGAATGAAACTCGGAAGAAAAAGATGTGAGTTGAGTGACTTACGTTTCGTTTCATTAGTTCAGTAGACTTTGAGAATCCTACAAAAACCTCATACGATGCTCTACTTGAACCTTACTTCAACTGTTCTGACTTTGATTTGATTCTTTTAGTTTGTTATGAGAATTTTTGAAACATTTGATCGGCGTCTAACTTAAACAGTCAAAACTCACTTTCAAATCGTAATTAATCAAACTGAACGCCTTTTGTGTTTCTGTGTTGGTTCCTGAATGTTCATGCTTTGGAAACAGAAAAACGGGCAAAATTGATTATTTTTTAAATTGCATCTTTGTCAAACTGCATCAGCTGCACAACCTTGTCGAAGTAACAAGACCCACGAGTTAAAACCAGTAATTAGTGACTACATTTTACGTTTGATCTGCCACGCGGATTAATCAAGTCGATTCTCGTTATTTCATGCACAAACACACGAAAGACCGCAGAATCGGAAATTTTAATGAAAAATAAAAGCAAGTTAAACTCACACAATCATAAATTCCTTGTCTACTTTCAACAGGTTCACGCTTAAATCGACTGCACCAAGATCAACTTTCTGCAGAAAGTATACAAGGAATTTATGATTGTGTGAGTTTGCTGTTGTTTCCCATTGAAATTTCCGATTCTGAGATTTTTCCTATTTCTGGCTGTTGCGTTTGGAGTTTGGTGGTTCAAAACCTTCAAAATCTTACATACTTATTTCAATTTCCTTCAGTTTTAACCTTCACTTGTTCAACTTCTGAACAGAGTACAAAGTTTCTAGTTTCAAATTTTAATGCAGCAAAATGAATTACTTTAAAGGAAAAGATTTCGTTACGTTTTCTGCTTTGTATTTTTATTTTCATTTGATATTTAACTTTGCCGTTCTTTTCACAATACGCATTTCAATCACTGTAGCCAACATTAGTTTATAATAACCTGAACGGCGTCCAACCACGATTTTTCCAGAATATTTAAAGTCCAAAAGAGTATATTATTTAGCGTTGTCTTTTCAATTAGAATTTGAACTTAAACGCATCCACACAATTTCAAAAGCAAAGACAAAGTGCTGACGACTTGGCAACTGTAAACTTACATGAAAATGACAACAGTACCAAGAGAGCAAATGCAAAAAACCTGGTCATTTTTATCCCCGTTTTCCCAGGCAAACTCCAACTTCAACGTGAAGTTTGCTTTTTTTAAACCTCGGATTTCTCATTCGTTGCTTTGAGCTGAAAATACAAAAAAACAGGTGTAAACGTGCTTTATTCATCGTCCTTTTGTTTATTTCGATCGCAAAGTCAAAACTCGGCAACTAGTCATCGAATTGTTTGAATTTGAGGTTTTGGTTAATGTTTCCGGAAATATTTCCAGGAATGTTTCCATTCTGTTCCATACGTATGCATTTCAACTCCGTCATCAGTAAACATTCCAACACTTTAATATTCTGAAACAAGAAAAGAATGCAATATGGTTCATCGTCGAATATTTTTACCGATAAAAAAAAAATCAAATTCCTTTCAGCACAAATATGCGATAAAGGAATTTGCTATTCATACACCGTATTTTAACATCCAGTTCCAAAGAAATTTTATCCAAAGTGGGAACCTGAAATAAAATCTGCTAAACTTTCACAGTAAACTTAAAACAATATTTTATAAAACCATTATTTTAAATTTTAAAAATTACGAGGAGAATATTTAGTTTAGAATATGGAGAAACGAGAAAAGGATGAACCGGGACCCTCAAGTCGGTATAATGTAAGTATTTTTTGTGCTCAGCTATCTCATTTAAATTAGTTCTAATTACTGTGTTTTTAAAGGGACCATAAATATTTTTTATCAGAACATTTTATTCTTCTATTGACATATTTATTGATTACTTTGGATTGTTTTATTTTCTATTTTTGGCAGTTGAGATGTCGCAATAAAAAGGTAGATGAAAATATTGATGAGGAGGAGGGAGAGAGGGAAGATGAGTCAAAATCCAGCGGAACCCCCAAGGTAAAGCCCATGATTATTCATTTCAAAAATACTTATATCAATGTGTACATAAATTCCAAAAGTCAGAATTTATTCACGCAAGCATTTACAACCTTGGCGTAGAAATCATTTTTAAAATGCGCTTTCAATTGACGCTCTATCTTTTTCATTTCAAATTTCAGAGATGACAACAGCCGCCGGTTTTCATTAATGCTAATTTGAACAAGATTAAAATGGAAGTGGATTACATCCCGATAAAAAAGGAGCCTAGTGCTGAAATTGTGACTGAAAATTCAACTGCTTTTTCTACTTCGTCTCTGTCAGACTCTGCGAGTGCATCACTTAAGGTTGATGATTCTCGCCGTAAAAATTCAAGTAAAATTGATGAACTGAGACTTTTCAAATGTGAATTTGCACTTTGCACGTATTCAGCAAATACTCCGACTAACTTAAAAATCCATGTAAATACTCATAATAAGGACAAGATCTATAAATGTGGACACTGTAAGCACAGCTCTAGTCAAAAACAAGACTTAAAGAGACATCTTAAAATCCACGGTCCGAAGAATTATCGTTGTACGGAGTGCCGATTTACTTGCCATCAAATTCATAACCTCACCAAACACATTCGAGTACACACCGGAGAAAAACCATACAAATGTCCATCTTGTAATTACTCCGGTACAACTTCAACTCATTTGAAGAGTCACC